>RJWM01004302.1:0-23382 GCA_004363535.1 Dasyprocta punctata | reverse complement strand
TGGCTTGCAGCTTGCAGCCGCCATGAACTGTAGCCCCGTCATCCCATGCTGCCTTGGAGCCCACTTTATGGACTGAAACTCCCGAGAAACTGTAAGAATAAACCTTTCCTTCCCTAACTTTGGGCGTCAGGTATTTTGTCTCAGCAATGAGCAAAAAGTAACTAAGACAACTGTGAATATAAAACTTTGAAGTTCACAGAAATTCTATTTTTAATATAATGCCATATAGGGATTGCTCAGAAAAAATATAATTATGTTTTTTTAAAATAGAAAAGTTAATAAATCCTTTGCAAATTAATTAATGATCAGCAGCTCAATGCACACGAGAAGAGAAACATTTCTTAACTGATCTACAGAACATTATATGGATAGTTTATTCTATAGCAGAGATATGTTAGTAAAATTGCCCCACATGAGGCTATATTTTCATTATTAGAATTCCCAAGTGAAAGAATATGATCCAAGAGGAACAGTTGAGTGGGAGAAATCATAGTGTATTAGATAGTTTTTATTAACTTAAAATTTTTACTAATACGCATAATTTTTGAAGTGTTTTCTATTTGCTGGACACAGTGCTAAGTGCTCCATATGCTATATACCATTATTTGTGTCAAATGCTTGTTAGTTAAAAATCACAGAGTCTCTATAGGACTGGTGCAGTTAATCCTGTGCCCATTTTGCAGGTGAGGAGATAGACTATATCAAATGTCATAACACACTGACTTGCACCTGTATTTGCCTACTTCCGAAGTATGTGCATATATGCAATGTTATGGAAACTAGAGCAATAAAATCACTTAGTTCTCAAGAGTAAATAAATTCTGAAAAGCAGTGAAAGGAGTGAAAATTTACCAAAATTTACAGTCAACATGAAAGATATACTTTTATTTCTATAACAAATCACCACTAGGATTAAATTATGTCGACCAACTTGCTTTTCCTTAAATTGTGCAAAATCTATTTACAGCCAAAGTATTTTGGGCCCTTGTTAAAAGTTTCCTAGTATGTCTTTGTAATATCTTTTGACCTAAAAGTTTGGAAAGCAGAAGCTTCCTGGTACAAAAAAAAACAAAACAAAAAAAAAAAAAAAACAAACAAAAGAAAAAAGATAGCAGAAGCTCTGCATTAGAATCTTTGAAATAGGTAGTCATTGTAATTACCTAATAATCATAAATGTAGGGAATGCAAGAGGCTTCTTAGGGTTGATATTTGGGGCCCTCCTAAATCAGAGCCATATTATAGGAATATGTGGGAGCATTTCATGTTGTCCACATATTGGGAAGCTCTTTCCTAGATAAAAACTTTAGTATGCAGAATCTTCTCTCTCTACAAGTTAAAAGAGTGGTACTTGAATAAGTGATATTGAATAGTGCTATGTAGATCTCGTTGTTTGGGAATCTCTGAAAGAGTTTCATTCAACTAAGTTTTACTAGAATAATAATGCTATACTTCCTGAAAAGATTAACAGACATTTACTTGATTCCCAAAAAGATTAACTTCATAGATATAAAATCTAAGGTAATTCAGGAATAGTGTGATTTGTACATCAACATGTACGTACACTGTAGGCTTTCAGAAGACTATAAAGCCAAAGTATTATAATCTGTAAGGAAGTAGGGCCAAATGGTGAAGGAAAAGGTTTGCTTCTCTTCTTTCAGAAAGTTTTTCATGTTAGAGCTTGAATTATCAAGTTTGGTTAGCTTATTCTCATCCTATAAATTGCATGCTCCTTTAAGATAACTTACAAGTAAAATTATTCATGTTACAAATTGGTGATGGTTTTCATCCACCTAATACATTTGTAAAGGAGCTTCTCTCTGACAGCTGGCTGTTACTAAGCTAATGGAATTGCCTGAGTTTATGGATATAAATGGTCTGTGGTTGCTCATTGGTTTTGGCACAGCATCCTCCTATAAAAAGCCCTCTCACATTTTTCTCAATCAGTGGTTTTGGCACTGACTTATTCCATCTTTCGATTCCAGACATTGATTCCAGCACCTGGAATTTGGAGGTTTTCAGTGAATTAGTGTTATTATTAGATTATTTATCTTCAGTCATACCATGAGAAAATTTTATGTTTGTTTTCCTTCTTTACATGGAAAAGAATATTTTCTTTAGTTGGGCAGTATGAAAGAAACACCATCATTTTGAATATTAGGAAATGAAAATAGCAATGATTTTCTAGAAATTAATTTACATGTTAGGATAATACAGAGAAAAAAACAACTTTGAAAACAACCATGGTCTTTACATTTTTTGTTTATCTTTGTTTCTTAAAATATTTTTAACTATTTACTGGGTCATTTCTTTGGGTTATTCAGTTTGTCTGAACAAACCCATTCCTCAATATCCTCATGAATCCAAATTGTTTGTAATTTTCAATGAGCTAGCAATGTCCTGGGCAAGCCATGGTCAAAGCCTTAGCAATATCTTTCACCAATTTCTCAATTTTTGTTCAAATTATTTAACATTTAGTGAAACCTAACAATTTATTGTTTAAATAATGGGCATGTATTCATTATGTTCAGTCTTGATTTTCATTGCCCTGTAACAATCCTGGTCCTTTACCTAAAACAAATCTTTTGTTAATAATATTTCCTCTTTAAATCAAGCACCGTGGCACATGCCTGTAGTCCCAGTACTCAGGAGGCTGAGGCAGGAAGATCACTGCGAGTTCCAGACCACCATGGGCTACAAAGTGAGCTCAAGACCAGCCTAAACTATACAGTGAGACCCTGTCTCAAAAAGATTTTTAAAAAAGCATCCTCTTTGATTCTCTTCAGTGATGCATTCTTAAAACTGCTAATAAATTCCTTGAACACAGGAAATCAACATATTTCCATGAGTTTAAAGACTATTTAGTAACATTTGTTTAACCCCCCCAAAAGCCAACAAAGCAAAACAAAATAAAACAAAAGAAAAAAACCCCAAAACACCCAAAAGATACAAGTACAGCTGAAAGGTTACAGGAAATCTAATCTATCTCACTCAGAAGTATTGTAGTGGGAAGCTAAGGCATGGCAATGTGACTGGAGCATTTTCACACAACCCACCAACTGAGGAGACTTATTAACCATCAGTGCAGAACAGATGCACCCAAGCCCGACATTGGACCCAGCCATGCCCTGCACCCAGGAACAATCGTGTGATGAAAGAACAGACCAAACATAGCATTTGATAAAAATCTAGCATGAAACCAATTAATTGACTGGGACAAATAACCTAGAAAACATACCCATTACTTTACCTACATATCTTTTTTTGTTTCGTTTTGTGGCAAAATCATATACTTTTTAGTGTTGTTAGTTAATCCATCCTCTGAGCACTTTTTGTTTTGTTTTGTTTGGGCTCATCTTTGCCTTCCAGATTGGAATAATATCCTACCCATCTTTCTGTAGCTTCAGTCTCCTTTCATTACCAGTAGTATGGAATTTCATACCACTTATAGTAGCTGACACATGAACTTTACTTATCCAAGGTATGTATCCAGTGCATGTATTTAGGAAAATACTCTCATAAATGTGGAGTCTCCTGAACAGGCATGGAAAACCAGGCAAAACAAAATGTAAAAATGCCACAAATGGTAGGAAAACAGTAATGGTAGAAACCTGACACTTATTTTTACTTTTTATTTTTCTTCTTTTTTTGACTTTGAGAAGCGAGGATGGGAAGTTAAGGGTAAAGCAACACAGGCAGCAGGTTGAACAGAAGGCTATGGGTTGGAAGCTCAAGCAAACTTGATGGAAATGACAAAGGCACTTTAAAAACACATATGTCTAGCACTCTTGTAATTTTTTTTCTAGCATTGTTATCACCTTAACCTGCAAGTATACCCTGTAATACCAAGGCATTGAGTAAGGTTAATTTTGGGAAAATCGTGTAGAAATGATGCCTGGGTTGTCTGATGTGAAATGCGGAAACATATGTGAAACCTCAAGATAGTTGTAAGTCAAAAGACTAGACAAATGTGCTTGATGCATGTATTGGGTGATTCTATGTCCCTCTGAGTCCTCATATACTTTTGATGGGGCTGAGTCTGGCACTTGTGATAGGTTTGTTGTCTAGCGTTGGGATTGGTGATGTGAGTGCTGCACCTGCCCAAGGTTGGAACTGAGATGCAATGTAAGAGAGGCAGGTCTTTCTCTTTCTCTCTTCTGCCCTCTCTCTCTCACCAATTCACCTTGCTGTTGCAGTGGCCATGAATGGCAGCTCTGCTATGCCATGCTGCCTTGGAGCCAACTAAGTATGGACTGAAACTCCCGAGAAACTACAAGAAATAAACCTTTCCTTCCCTAATTTTGGGTGTCGGGTATTTTGTCTCAGCAACAAGTGAAAAGTAACTAAGACAGAATTTGGTACCAGAGGAGTGGGGTCATTGCTGTGACTAAACCTGACCATGTGGTTCAAGAGCCTTTGGAAATGGCTTGTGAGAAGAGTTTGGAAAGGTTTGGAGATGTAGCCTGAAAGAGTGAAACTGAAACAGCTTAAGCTGTTTTGTATGGGAGATTCTGGTCAGAGTTCAGAAGACCAGAAGCTTGTTAAAAAGCCTTCCAGTAAAGACCAGGCTTGGGAGGTTTCTGCTGGGAAGAAGGATTGCATTGTTTGTTGGACTACACACAATGTGTGTTACAGCTTGACAGAAAGTTTGTCTGCATTCTGCCCTTGCCCAGAGACTTTACCTGAGATTGAGATTAACGGTGAAGGACTAATTAGTCTAGAGAGAGAAATTACAAGGCAGCCAAATGTTGAAATGGTGGTCTGGCTACTGTTGGGGGCTCTTAGTGAGATTTATGTTGGGAATCAAGAGCAAAGAGCACAGCATAGTGATTTAAAACCTTGTGAGTTTGGCCAGGAAGCTGTGGACTGTAAAGATCAAGCTGAGACCTTGATTGCTGATAAGGAACAAAGGAATAAAAAAGATGGCCTGGGGACATCCCAGGAAGCAGCAGGCCTCCACCCTTTGCAGCCTCAGGCCTTCAAAAGTGAAAGTTTGTTCAGAGGAAAAAGCCACAGAGTGCCATGTCCTGGAGTGGTGACAGAGGCCACAGGAGTTTCAAAAGGGTTGCGGCTGCACCAGGTTCCAGAATTGCAGCAGCCACACCAGATTCCAGAATGATAGCAGCATAGAGAATGTTACTCACAATCAGGTTCAGAAAGCTCAGCAATCCAGGCAGTTGATGCCTACAGCCAAGAGAGAGAAAATCCTGGCTACTGTGCCAGCTGGCAGCAGACTTTGGTGGCATCCACGTGGCACTGGTTTTAGGTGCAAGGAAAATGCACAGAAAAGTCTAAAGCAGTTTCCACCTCGCTTGCAGAGAGCAATGTGTAAAGATGTAAGGGTGAAGCCCAGGAACATGAATCATCCAAGGAAAGCTATGAAAGTTAAGACCCCTGAAAGTGCTGCAGGGGTGGAATCACTCAAATCTTTTGGAGCTTGCAACCAGATTGTTTCAGATGCCGAGCAGAGAACTCCAGGACTTAATGTTTGCCCTGCTGGATTTTGGGCTTGCTTTGGTTCCAATGCTTTGTATTCCCCTGTTTGTAACTTTTGGAATGGTAATGTTTATCTTGTACTTTTATATGTTGGAAGTACTTAAACTCATTTTCATTTGTACAGGGGGTTACAGTTAAGTTTGCCATAGATCTCAGAGGAGACTTGGGACTTGGACTTTTCAGCAATACTGAAACTGTTAGAACTTTGGCAACTCTTGGAGATGGACTAAATGTCTTCTATATTAAGGATGTACATGAGTCCTTGACGTTCCAGGGGTGGAATGTATTGGGTAATACTGTGTTCCCCCAAGTCCTCATATACTTTTGATGGGGCTGAGTCTGGCACTTGTGATAGGTTTGTTGTCAAGTGCTGGGATTGGTGATGTGAGTGCTACATCTGCCCAGGGGTGGAGCTGAGATACAATGTAAGAGAGGCAGGTCTTCCTCTTTCTCTCTTCTGCCTCCTCTCTCTCACCAGTTCATCTTGCTGTTGCAGTGGCCATGAATGGCAGCCCCACCCCACCACACTGTCTTGGAGCCAACTAAGTATGGACTGAAATTCCTGAGAAACTGTAAGAAATAAACCTTTCCTTCTCTAATTTTGGGTGTCAGGTATTTTGTCTCGGCAACAAGTGAAAAGTAAGACAATGCAGATGTAACCAAGAAAGTCACCTCAACTCTTTCCATGCTGCCAATGATAGGAGTGAACTCTGTTTCCTTTGTCTCTTTATAAAGATCCTTATTAGCAGAGACCTTGACTTTGTTCTTTTTACACTTCTTGCATTGTCAATAGAATACAAAACTTATAATATACATTAAAAAATGTCAATTGGAAAATTTGGCCATTGTATTTGATGCATAAAAATAGTTCCAATATACAATATACTTGAGGTTTATTTTTATTTTACGTATTTGCCATAACTTGTAACACTAAAGGTATTTCTCTGGTATTTCTACTGTATAACTTAACTTTTTCATGATTAATATTTTTGTCACTTGCTGGAAGAACTTAATAGACTAGCTATGAACAACTGAATAAGAATACAGATTAGAGGATATAGTGACTAATGGTTTTGATGTTTTATATGGGCAGGAAAAGATATTTAAATTGTGGATGATTTAGATGATTGTTTTTGTTTAATATTCTTTTGTACCTTGCTCAATATGCTTCAATATCGTTGTTCAGTAATTGATACTATCCTGGCTCTACTTAGTGTTTTGTGTTCTTGCTTTATTGAAGGGACATTTGGTTGTTGTTGGTGAATTTATCCAAGAAACAGTTTATGAGAAAAACTAAAGATTAATGAACATACACTTTCTCCAGTTAAATGAGTAGACAGGAATGGTGAGAAACATATCTATAGAATACAGTAGTGGCTAAATCAGATCCAGACTCTCCTCAGCCTCCAATGTTTGCAGGTTGGAGAATTCAAGTGACATTTATAAATCTATTGAAATCATTTAGGCTAGAGTCCCATAATTCCCTCAAAAATAATAGGCAAAATAGTAGTGGGCTCTTCGCAAAGGCAAATGTGAGTAAGTTATATTCCTGTGTTTAAGAATTAGATAGTTTAGACTTAAAATGGAATATTAATGTAGGTATTAAATTAATAATGTTACAAAGTTCCCTAAGAGAGGCTCAAATAATGAGCTACATGGTTCAGAGGAGGACATTTCATTTCTGGTAACTTGATCTGGGGACATGAGATTAGGGCTGAATCTTGAAGTTGAGTTGGATTAATAGGTGAATGCCAGGACGAAAGAAAAAAGTAAGAGAGAATTACAGGGGGGTGAATGATACCTGTTGGCTGCCAATATCTGCAGTTTGCCTCTGACAGCTGCTGTCACTCAAATTATCAACCATTGTTACTTTGTACTTATTCTATAGCAACAGCTTCCTGAACAGGTCTCGCAGTCTTATCTCTTCTAATTTAACCTTGGAAATGTATCGCTGCATATGTCGTTCAACTACTAAAAGCACTTCAACTGTTTCTCAATGGGTGCTTTGAAAGTACAGTCAGTGTAAAAGGCCCTTCATAATTCGACCCAATTCTGCCAGTGGTGATTTTGCACCCCTGAGGAACACTTACCATGGCAGTGTTCGGAGACATTTTAAATTGTCACAACTTGGGAGAAGGTGTTCTTGTCATCTACTTGGAGAGGTCAGAGAAGTGGCTAAATATCCTACAACCCCCAAGATAGCCTCCTTCAGCAAAGAGTAATCTGGCCCAAATGTCAAAAGTACTGAGGTTGAGAAACTCTGATGTATGTAATATTTAATTAAATTGTATAATTATAAAAAAAACATAACAGATTTAAGAAAGAGACTTAAAAATCATAAAACTCAACAAGTGGCAATATAATTCTATGATTACACAGGTGAGTAACTTGTTAGCTAATTTTACATGTCCTATGCATTAGCCAATCTACTTGTACAGGCTTGCAGTGAACTGTTTAATCAAGAAAGTTGTTTTAGTGGACATCAATTAAGGAAGATTTTACTAAAGTTATACTGTATTTTCCCAAATAAGCTATCTATCTGCTTATTGTTGGGCTTTTACATATACTCATTTATGCCTGGAATTTGCTTTTCTGCTGTTTCTCTTGGCAGACATGCAATTATCTCTCACTCCCTGATTAAATATCACATTGAAGGGGAAATTTTATTTAGTTGTCCATACAGTCAACTGGTCTAATATTTGTTCATATTTCACATAAAAATGCTTTACAGAAAACTGTAATTATTTACAATATATGTTTGTTTCTTCTTTAGTAAGAATGAGCTTTTTGAAGACAGAATTATATCTCATACTTACATCCCCAGAACTTACCATAGTGCTTAACACGTAACAACCAACCAATACATGCTGAGTTAGTAAGTGAATGAGGAAGACTCTAAGGGATGTATATACTAGAACAGGGGATAGTTCAGTGGTGGCAAACCTAGGGCACACATGCCACAGTCAGCTGTTATCACTGAAAACTCTGAAAGGTTCACCAACACTGGATAGTCTTTGTTGATGGAAAGAAAACGTGAATGAAAGAATAGTAAATGTTCAGGGTGCAAAGTTATTTGGGGGCTATATATATATTACTGAGCACTAGAGTTTGTGGTTTATTTGGGAGAATTTGAAGCAAATAGAATTTTTTGTTTTTAAATCAAGAGGCAACAACAAGTGACCTTGTAGAAATGTTAACTAGTAGAAATACTAGAAAGTATTTGGTAATGACCAAGCATTTAGTCATTTAATAGCAATGTATGTGAGACTTCCATAAATGTTTTGGTTTTTAGTGATGAAAAGAGTGTGTGAACTCAGTCTGGGGACACTCCCAAGCTTGGAAAACTAATGAAAAGGAGACATTAGCATGTCACTATAACCATCCTACTTGCCCCAGGGGATCTGTGCATTGTACTGAAGAATGAAAGTGGATCAAAGTGAAGGCTTCATGATAGGGAGCCTAGATAATCACTGGAAATCATCAAAGTTAGGCTTGCCCTCGATGGAAGTTTCTGTCTCTCTCCATGTACATACATTTTTTTGGTATACTCCATGCTTGGCATTGCCACTGCTATCTAGGTTATCATCAAGTTATCCAGTAGCTCTTATTTCTGCCCACTCATCTTTTCCATCTTCCTTTGTATAGCTACATTGGCTTTTTTTTTTTTTTTTTTTTTTTTTTTTTTTTTTTTTTTTTTTTTTTGGTGGTACCGGGGATGGAATTCACAACCTTGTGCCTGCCAGGCAAGCACTTAATCCACTGAGCCAAACTCCCAGCCCTGGCTTTCCTTTGGAAGATCCTGGTGTACCTGTCAGGCATAACACTTCTATCTTCTATCTTCCCAGGAGTGTGTTTGAATACTGGTTCAGGCTGAGCTGGTCACTGTGCCACATCCACCTGGACAGGTATTAGTCACAGCAAGCACATATTGACTGAACCAGGAAAATCAGAAGTCCTCCCAGGACTTACAGTTAGAAGTGGAGAGGAGACACTTTTTGTATTTAACGTGAAAACTGTAAGGATGTGGGGCTGAATTATCAGTGGCTATAGTTTGTATATGGAGTAGAAAATGAAGAAGCCAACATGCAGTGAGAAGCAAACCGCAACAGAAATGAGAGCGGAAGGAAGACAAACGTCACTGTGGTACTGAGATTCTGACCAGTCTCTGAATCACTAGTCTCTGTGACTTTTCTTCCAAGTTTGTGACCTATTTTTATATACTTCCTAACCAGATGAGTGGACTCATTTCCGTTTCAGTTGATTTTTGTTGGATTGTGGTCATATTTAACAAAGGAATTGGCTAGGGATTTAGCTCAGCAATATAAGTGCCTGCCTGGCAAGGGCAATGTCATGAGTTCAATCCCTGGTACCAGGAAAAAAAAAAAAGAGGAATTTAACTAATAAATTATACTCTTATCTAAGAGTATAAGAAAACTGCCTCTAGTGGTCATCTGGGGCATGAAGTATCAGCTTTTATTGCTACACGAATTTTCCATCACTATTGACTATTGACATAAAGTTACGGATGCTCTATTTTGGCTTTCTACCATAAATGAATTACATCAAGATCCGACAAAAAATTATTAAGAATCAAGACATAAAATCTTTAGATTCTAATAGAGCTTGTCACAATGTGTGTCCATGGCAGCATAGAGGATCAATGATTACTTGGAGATGAGACTTAGTTAAATCACCAGGAGGCCCAGAGGGCCTATCTCAATGGAGAGAACCCAGCCTTAGGGAGAACCCCAGGAGAAGCCTGGAAACTGAGAACCCTCTGAATTTTATTTAAAATATCAGTGTAAGTGAAAAAGCAAAAGAAAGACAGTTTGGGCAAGGAGGTGTCCCAAGGTTAGGCAGTGTTTTTTTTTGGATAAAAGGGGACAATGGCCAGACACAATATGATTTACTCATCTAAACTTGTTGGTTAATCATTCATTTCTCATAGAACCTGTGTGCTTTTGCCCTGAAGTTTAATCATTCACTTTTCACAGAACCTACATGCTTTTGCACCACAGTTTAAAGATTCATTCCCTGGCCAAGTCTCCTCTAACAGTTTGACATATAAAATATGAATTAAAAAATCTGCTTTTCCTTTGTATTACACCTTAAAAGTAACTCAATATGTGCCATCATCTCATCTTCCTGTCAGATCTGAATATGGCTCCTCTGATTCGTACACTTAAGAATCACAGTCAGATTTTCTTTTTGTTTTCCTACTCCCCAAGAGGCAAGGAAAAAAAGACAGGATAACTGCGTCACTCACTCTGATTTGCAGAGGGGAGAACAGAGACAGTAGGTGATATCTGGAAGTTCTGAAATACAATTGAGTAGATACCGTGAGAAGACTCTGGGATGAGAGAACTTCTTCGGATGGTGATTTTGTCCTCTCTGTCTATAGGTCTTTGCAGAATGTGTCCTTTTCTTTTTATTCTTCAGTGACTCTGAGACCTATGCCCTCCTTGGGGGTTTCTTAACTTTTTCAGCCCATTCTTGTGAAGGAAACTGGAGGTTCAGGACTCATTTTTCAGCCTAATGATATTTTCATCAAAGTTTCATTTACTTTGGCAATCCAGTTCATTAAGAGTGGGTCTCTCAGTCATTGACTCAAGCAGATTTCATTTATCAGTGACCACACTTTATAACATGGCTCTCAGATCTGCTTTATTTCTGTGCTCCTTTATGCCTTTACCTTGCTCCCTGTAGGCTGAATTAGGTTTTTGAGCTTGAATTGGAAGATTATACTTTTTCGTGTGTGTGTGTGTGGCACAGGGATTGAACTCACAACCTTGTGCCTGCCAGGCAGGCACTTAAGCTGCTGAGCCAAACTGCTGGCCCTAGTTTTTTCGAAGCAGGGTCATACTATGTAGTTCAGGCCGGCCTCACACTCACGTTGTAGCCCAAGCTGGCCTCGAACTCACAATGCTCCTCCTACCTCAGCCTCCTGAGTGCTGGGATTAAAGGTATGTACCACCATGCTCGGCTAAGATTATACTCTTAATCTGAAAATGGCTAGAACTTTCATTAACTAAGATTTTGTGTGTGTGTGTGTGTGTGTGTGTGAAGGCCTTTCAAATTCAGTTTCTTACTTTTGAAGGTATGAACATATTTGACTTTCTGTCCTAGAAAGCCTTGAATTTTTAGTTTTTCCCCATGAATCTGTCTCTTACACCATATTTTTCAAATGGTCAATTACTTGATTTCCTTTCATTTTAATGGTACCTTGCTAAACCATAGTAAAAGGGCAATAATGCACAGTACTAAATCTCTGTTTTTGGTACACAAGTAAGACAGCCTTCCCAGGGCCTGCATGACCAGTGGGGACCCCAGGAGGAGAAAGAAATGGGCCTCTTTGGAGCCTGCCCAGCCAGGCCTGAGTGGGACACAAGTAAGACAGCCTTCCAGGGGCCTGCACGACTGGCATGGACCCCAGGAAGAGAAACATGCACTCCCTCCCTCCTCATAGGCCTACCAGCATGTGGGCTAAGAATCAAGGACAAAGCTCCCCCGCCCGCCGCCCCCCCGTAAAGCAACCTGCTCGTTCGGAGGTCTGGCTACATTGATAGCAACTAAGGTACATAAAACAACCAAATGCTAGTATTGTTTTGTTCATTTTGTAGGCCTGGGGCTGACAGCCTGAGCATCTCTTTGGAAGATGACAGTATGCAATGTAGCAAAAATGGGGTACTCTTCTGTCTTGTCTTCGAGGCCCAGTATTGTTCTTGTTGTTTTGCTTTATTCTGATTAATTTTTTTGGCCTTATTTTATACTCTGATTTTATTGGTTTTATTGTGTTTCTTTGTTTTTTGTTTTGTTTTGGTTTGATTTCACTATACCTGTTGGAAAGGCCAACTATTCTGAAAATAACAAGATATACTATAGTAGCTATTGTTTTCATAGTATCTTTCTTAGAAGTTCTGTAGCAGTTCTACTGCTTTGTTTTGATTGACTTCATTCTGTTATGTTTTGTTGGATTTTACTATCTTTAAAATTAAAAAAAAATCTCTGTTTTCCACTAAACTAGCTAAGTACCCATGTGAACTATTTTTCAAATGACTGTATGTAATAGTTTTCTGAATTATTTTACTAATACAAAGCATATGCTCTCATTTCAACTGCTGATATGTTTCACATATTATAGGTTATCTTATACTAATACTTCATATGCAGGTACTAGTTTCTTTACTGGAGTAATTAATGCTAGCTTCCACATTGGTCATCCTGAAATATCAATGCTAATGGAACAAAGATTTGATCAGAAGGCTTGCTTCCTGAGGGCAGCTAGCACAGACAGGGACATGCAGCCAGATCCATCCCTGCTTGCCTGCCACCACCATCAAAAGGCTTGCTTCCTAGGGGCAGCCAGTGTGGGCAGGAAGAAACAGTGAGATACACCCATTGCACCTGCAAGCCACCATTGGAGACCCTTGCTTCCTTTGGGCAGCCAGCGCCTATCAGGAGAATCAGACAAACACACCTCTGTGTGCCTGCCACCTCAGTGGAGTCCTGGTGTAGACATGCAAGCTGAGAGAAGAAGCATCCCCGCCATCATGCACCTCTGGCCATCGGGGAAGCCTCAGTGTAGCTGCATGGGTCTGGAGAAGCCTGCCCTGCTCCCTCCCTGGGAACCTGGGTTCAGAGAAACACAGGTGCCTGTTGCATTCCTCTACACTGAAGCAAGGCAGCCAATGTGGGAAGTGTCTGGGACCCCATAACTGGCTTGTTGGGAGGAACCCAGGAGAATGACAAGACAAAGGAGCAAAAGGCAATCTCAGACTTCCATCCCACACAGAACAAGCCTGGAAGATATAGTCATGTAAGAAAATGAAAATGACACACCTGAAAACTTCCAGAGGATAGTAACTGAAGTAAAGAAACAACTTCATCACACTGTAAAAGTAATCAGATCAGAAATAATATCTCAGGTAAAAGAAGAAATTACAAACATGATGAAAGAATTGCTGAGCGTATCTGAAGACATAAATAAAAAAGAGGAGCATAGGAAAATGATGAAAACCTTGAATGAACAATACAGGAAGGATTTACAATGCATGAAACAGATTCAAAGAGTTATCGAGGAAATTAAAAACTCCATCAAGAGCTTACAAAACCCCTTGAAAGAGACTGAAGATAAACTTTCAGACCTTGAAGATAGGATCACAGCTAGTGATTGTGAAAGGAAAGATCCCTTAACAATAACAAGGAACCAGGAAATAACAATTCAGTGGTTGCAAGACAATGCAAAGGAAAATAATTTAAGAGTCATAGGTATCAGTGAAGAAGCAGGGGTCAACACAAATGAAATAAAAAGACTATTTACAGAAGTCATAGTAGAAAACTTACCAAACATGGGAAAAGGATCTGGCATACAGATAAGCAAGACATGTAGAACTCCAACTAGCCATAACCCCAATAAATCTACACCCAGACATATAATAATCAAGATCCTAGAAATTCAGCACAAAAACAGAATATTAAAAATTGTTTGAGAAAAAAACAGATCACCTATAAAGGAAAACCCATCAGAATCACAGCAGACTTCTCAACACAAACCATCAAGTCAAGAAGAGTTTGGAGTAAAGTGTTTCAAATCCTGAAAGAAAACAACTTCTAACCCAGATAGATGTACCTTGAAAAACTATCTTTCAAAATTGATGGGAAAAATAATATACTTTCATGATAAAGAACAGCTGAAGTAATTCATGACCACCAAATGAACTCTCCAAAGAGAGCTAAGGGATATTCCAGCGAAAGATAAACATGACCCAGCTCCAGGAACAGCAGCAGAGGGGGACCACCAAGCAAGGTGGGAAATTGAACAGAGGGGAAAAGTAGGGAGCCAACGGCAGGAAAATGGCATGGCAAAGATGAGCCAATGCATGCCAGTCATAACCATTAATGTAGATGGCTTCAATTCACCAATAAAAAGAAACACAGAGTGGATCAAGAAACAAGATCCTTCAATGCGCTGTATACAAGAAATACATTTAAGTTGAAAGGAAATTCATAGACTGAAAATCAAAGAGGAGAAAACAATTGTTCCACATGACAGGAGACCAGAAAAAAGCAAGGGTAACTTGCCATTAACTGCAGAATGGATAAGCAAGATACAGTATTTTCATACAATGGAAAGCTACCCAACTATAAAGTAGGATAATCTCAAAGCTCTTGTAGGTAAATGGATGCAACTAGAGATCATGCTGTTGGGTAAAATGGTTTGGACTCATACAGGTGAACACAGAGTTATCTCCCTAGCATAAAGAACTGAAGGAGTTAGTGGGATCCAAAAAGCATAATAGATATTTTAAAAGTGATAGGGGAGGAAATGCCTAAAAAGGGAAAGTGGTAACAACTGCTAATTTTCTTATTATTTTATTTGGAATTCTTGTATTGTTTTCATAATTTTATTAGGTTTGGTTTTATTCTGTCTTGTTTTGTTAGATTTTACTCTGTCTGATGGCATGGGCAGCTATTTTGAAGATAATGGAATGTATTATGGTAACTACTGTTGATTTGCTATTATCTTGTTTTGAAGTCTTATAATGCTTTCATTCTTTTGTTTTGACTGATGTTGTTATATCTTATTTTGTTTGATTTCATTATGTGTGATGGTATGTAGAGCTATTTTGAAGAAAATGAGACATTATAGTAGCTATTATTGATTTCCTGTTATCTTTTATGAAGTCCTGTAACACTTTTATTCTTTTGTTTTGATTGGTTTTGTTCTGTTTTTTTTTTAATTTTATTGTGTGTGATGGTATAGACAGCTATTTTGAAGAAAATGAGAGACATTATGGTAGTCATTGCCGATTTCTTAGTGTCTTGTTTTGAAATCCTGTATTGCTTGCATTATTCTGTTCTGATTTGCCTTACTCTGTTCTGTTTTGTTCTCTTTAAAATAAAAGAAAACCAAAGATTTACTATTGTTCATATTACATGTCCAGAAAGAGTTTGTGGACATTAGATGGGGAAAGTACTGCTGTTTTAGTTTCTCAAAGTAAACCACCCTAATTGTAGCTCCCTCAGTCTACAGCTACCAATTATCATCCAAAATAGTTTGTTGAGCTTTACAGGAGTAGAGGACTGGAGGGGCACACCAATTTTTAATTCCTCAAGCCTTGATTTAAGAATATTTCCACTCATAGCCCATTCTCCTTAACTAGTGACTAAGCTATAACTTAATGGTGTCAGTCCTCTTACTGTAACGAGTACTCAACATAATAAAGTTATAAAGACAAGGGTTATTTTGCCTCACAGTTTTTGATGTTCCATCCCATAATCAATTGGTGCTTTTACTTTGGCCTTTGGTGAAAAAACATCATGGTGGGGAGTACATGGAAGAGTAAAGCCTTTAACCTAATGGTGGCTGAAAAGCAAAAGGGGGTTTACTGTGGTTCTAAAATACCTTTCAAGGGCATGTTTTTCTATGACCTGAAACCTCTTACTAGGCTCCATCTCTTAGAGGTTCCACCCAGTGTATCCATCTGAGGACCAAGTCTTTTACACATAGTCCTTTTGGGGGGAACACTTCAAATCCAAGCAATAGCACAAATAACAAAAGGGATTAGGAAATATAAGGGGCATGAGAAATTGTTGGTGAGCCCTGTCTCTGCCCCTGACAGTTAATATACATGTAAGAAGATGACTAGGCATTAGTGAAGAATATCCTGCAGGAAATCATCTGGTAGTTATTAGTTCTGCTCGAAAATATTCCCAATTCACTTTCCCAGTATGTGTACTTCTCTCTGTTTCCCAGAAGTTAGCGTGATCATGTGCTTTGGCCATTCATTGCTTTAGGCAATGAAATGTTAACAGAAGGGTGTTTGCTTTTTTCCTAGTTCGACTCTTTAAGCCTAGTATTCAGTATGTTGTGTACTGTTTTCCCATCTGCCTCAGGGCCCAGCAGTGTTTCACTGCTCCATTAACCTGGATACCCAAGTGAGGATGATAGCAGAGATCCAGCCAAATCACGATAGACATGTGGTGAGAATGCAAAATAGGTCATAGATATAGATTGCTGAGACTTGTGTGGCTGTTTACTGAAATGTATTTCTTTTGATTCTGATATTGTATTTTCCCATCTTTCTCTATTCAATGCCAGGGACTCAGTAAAAGTCTTTGCTTGTCATACTATTGTTTTTATTTGGTACTTCTGCATCTCTTTTTTATTAGCAGTGACATTCTCAAGCAATAGAATCAAATTTTCTATTAGTTCCCTGGGTACTATTGAAGTCAAGGGCCATTTACAACCAGGGCCCAACAGTGTAGGAGAGGGACCACCAGTGGCCCTTATTTCTGCTTTCAAAGCAATATTTGTCTGGGTGTTAATTTTAGTAGAAGGCCCTCCAAATATGAACTCGCTCATTGGTTCACTTTCTTGTTTTCTCTCTCCTTTCCTCCTTGTCTCTATATTGTCCTTCCTTCATTTTATTAGAGGAAAACTCTTGTCATATGAAAATAGGATGAGGTATTGGAAAATAAGTGAAGTGGCTTCATTATAAATCTGAATTTAACTACAGGTAGAATTATATCATGCCAAATTCACTAGATTTGGATTCAAAGAAATTTAGTTTTCAACCTTGTTTCTGCTACTTAATAGCTACAGAAATTTTAGTTCATTTCCTCCATCAGTAAAATTGGGTCTGTATGTGCTGGGTCTTCCATAGTGTTGTAATGAAAATAAAAATATAATGGAGATGAAGCAATTTTTTTTATTATGTGTTTGCAGTCATCATAAAACCCAAAGGTACTGTTCTTTTTGTTTGTTTGTTTTGTTTTTTGGGGGGTTTTTTTTGGTGCCAGGAATTGAACTCACAACCCCATGCCTGCCAGGCAGGCGCTTATACCACTGAGCTAAATCCCCGGCCCACAAAGGTACTGTTCTTAATAATATGTTTTAATATAATTTTTGTTTATTTGTATTAAATGTTTTTAAATTTGAGGAAATTTATAAGACAGGTCTACATGATTTCAGACTATGTCTATTATCTAGACTTGTCTACTTTGTACAGGGCTTTTAATAAACCATCCAGAAAGAAACTTTGTTGAGGCAACCATTTAGAGAACAAAGATTTGAGGTAAATACCTAATATGGAATTTAGTTAGTCTAGATTATGCATCCAGTTACATTTTAGCTTTTGAATTTATACAACAACAAAAGAGTAAAGGAAAAGAATTAAATGTACAAAGTTATGAGAGCTCTGTGCCATTTACCAACAGGTAATTTAAGCACAACTAAAATTACAAGCGTTTTTCATACTTCCTTTCACTAGGGAATTGGTAAAACTTGTAGGTAAGCCTGAAACTTGAAGGAACTGTGCTAATAATTCTTTTCTGTTGCATTCCAGATTCTTATTTTTCCATTTTACTCTTATGAATCAACTATAGACTCTTATGTCCCTCACTAGAATGGTCATTTTCCTTGAGTTTCAAAGAATTTTCTGTCTTTCCTTATGAAATGTTCTCAAAGACTTTAAATAGAGAGTCCTTCTGGATGGTTATTTCTAGAGAACTAAACATTGTTTTTAATTTCATATAATTTAAGGTGGGTAGGTCAGCTCTCTTCCACTGCCCCTTAATGTCTATTGTCAACTGTTACAGGTTCTGTTTCCTGCCAGATAACCTGATTGATGTAGACCTACATAAAGGCCCCTACACCCCTTTTTTTTTTTTTTTTTGTGATTGCTTGGCCAATTTTCCAGCATGTGTGCGGGTTCTGATAGTAGATGGAGGAATGGAGGGAGTGATGTTTTACAACCTTCATGCAAGGGCTTCTCTAGTTGCCTGAGTCCCTCTAACATAGATTGTCTTGAGGATGTGGGTATGACTTTATGTGATTCTGTCTTGTGTCCACCCTTCTTAATGGTTCAGGTATTGAACTATTCCCAACCTTTAGATACATGGCTGCTGGGCCAGAGATATAGCTCAGTGGCACAGCGCCTGCCTGGCAAGCATAAGGTCCTGAGTTCGATTCACAGTACCAAAAAAAAAAAAAAAGTAGATATATGGCTCCCATAATCCACAGCTTTTCAGATAGTCTCTTTATAAATAAACTCCCATGAAGTCATTCTGTTCTGAACTACACCATCTGTTTTCTCTTGGAACAGTAATTCAGTGGATGTCTCTATTTGAGTCTACTATTCATGTTCTTATTTTCTTATTGCTGCTGTTGGAACTTTGTCTATACATCATGACTGCTATGCAATCCTCTTTTATGTTTTTTCTGTTTACTATTATTTATCTCTGAATTACCTTCATGTTATCAGCAAAATGAAGGCTGTACTTTTCAGATCTATAGTATATTTCTTTTTTCTCTTTATTTTTAAATAATTAAAGACATAAAAATGAACTGAAATAGGTTGCAGAGGTTTTTGTTTTCTGAAACATTTGAGCTAGTCATTGGTAAGAATCCCCACAACTTCAAATACATTAGTGGATATTTTTCACAAGTAAGTACAGTTTTCTGTATAATCACAGTAGCAACTTAGTTAGGAATTTATTTTATTTTATTTATTTTTTTTTAGTTAGGAATTTAATAATGATAAATTACTATAACATAAATCACAGATATAACTCAATTTTGCGAATTTTCCTAATTATGTCCCATATAAAATAATTTAATGTGAGATCAAATGTTACAGCCAGCTGATATGTCATCTCTGTTGTTTCCTATAAAAAGGAATAGTTTCTCAGTTTTTAAAAAATTTATTTCTATTTTTACTTCAGTGTTTTGTCATGTTATTTTATGTAATGTCCCTAAGTTGGATTTGTCAAATGTTTCTTTATGATTCGATTAAAGTTATGCCTCTTCTTGGTCTGGAATATCATACTACTGATTCTGTGATCTCATGATATCCAGTTTGTTGGTACATGCTTTCACTTTATCCTATTTCAGTCATGTTAACTTCAATAATTTTTTTAGATGGTAGCTGGCAAACTTATTCACTTTGTAGTTGCTCTTCCTCCTTACAATTTTGTATATAGTTGAGACTATGAACATACTGAATTTATTATCAAGCCTATACTAATTTTAGCATCTATTAATGGTTTTTTTGTTTAATTATTACTAAGATGGTTGCCAAATGGTTGCTTCCTAATTTAATAATTTCTTCTGTACTTATTAGCATTCTATTGTAAGGAATTTATTCCACCCAACTTACTTTTCACTTATTCATATCAGGATGAACTTATGAATGTCTGTTTTATTCAGTAGGTTATTATTAATACTGACACTTAGAATGTTCCAGATTTGCCAGTAAAAGCTCTTTTAAATGAGCTCCATAATTATTTGACCATATACTTTTTATAGCACAATAAATATTTCGGTTCAACTTTAATTTATCCTGCTCTAACCCCAAAGTAAACCATTTCTCTGAGTAGTCTTGATGCTTTTGAGCAGAGAATTGTATTTAGAAACCAAGATCTGGACTCAAAGATTTTGAAGTATTCTTGCACCTAGACATTGGAATAGATAGAGCTTGGTAATGAATATAAGTATGCATATGTTTTCTATGTATACATACACTCAGAAATACATTAGGTATCTAGTACTACATAATAAACTACCTCAGAACATAGTGGCTTAGATCAATGGACATTTATTGCTTCACAGTTTCATACAGAATTCAGAAGAGGATTAGTTGGGTGGTTCTGGCTTAATGGCTTTCATGAGGTTATAGTCACAATGTCAGCCAGGACTGCGGTCTTCCTGCACCTTGACTGGGGTTACAGAATCCATTTACAAGACGACTCGCTCACATGTCTGGCAAGTTGGAATTGGCTGTTGGCAGGAGGTCTTATTTCTTCACATTACTGACATCTACATTGGGCTGCTTGAGTGTTCTTGTAACATGCTGATCAAGAGTGAGTGATATTCAAGGAGGAATTATAGGTGTCTTTCATGACATAACCTTAAAAGTCTCATTTACACAACATCCTATTAATTTCACAAGTCAACCCTATTCCATATGTATTATGGCTTATATTTAAATGTCCCCCAAAAGCCTCATGTGATCATAGACGGGGCTCTTCAGAGCTGGTTGGACCTAGAGTGTATGATGCTGTGATTAAGTGTATGATGCTAGGATTAAGGGTGCTCCACTCTAGGTGTGAGTGCGACCTGCCCAAAGGGCGAGTAACCTGGATGGAATATAAGGGACAGAAAGAAGATTTGCTATTGCTTCTGTTGTTGCTGTTGCCTGCTTCTTCACTGTTTTGCTGTCTTCTGCCTGCCATGCTATACGAAATGTTTCTCCTCTTTGATGTGCTTCTGGCATTCTGCCCTGCCTTGGAGCCACCTAAATATGCACTGCAACCTCTATAAACTGGGAGCTTAAATAAACTTTTCCTTCATGAACTTTGGGTATCACTTATTTTTGTCTCAGAAATGAGAAAAGTAACTAAGATGGACAGTATGGAGAGAGACTACATAAACATATGACTAGCTGGAGGCACGAAAAATTTGAGACCATTTCAGAGGCTGACTACCATGATGGTTATATTTATTATCTATCTGTCTGTCTGTCTATCTATCTATCCATCTATCTATTCATACCAATGTCTTCAACTCTAATCCAGACACATAAAATTCATTCTAGCTTCTGCCTTCCCACAACTGTAAGAAAGCATGCTCTCATTATTCCTATGCATTCTCAGTTTAGGCAATTGTCAGGATCTTTGCCAGCTCCTACCACCCCATATATGTGTTCCCCTCATGTGGGCTCTCTTACCCTTGCCAGGCATTTCTAGCCTGCTTCTTTCCTCTCCACAGGAAATAATAGCTTGGCAAGACCCCACTTTCTGAACTTAGGAAAGAAGGTAGATATGTATGACAAGTTTTCATTTTGAATTGTAAGTTGGCAATAGGAAGAATTTATAATACTTAGATTTAGACTACTGAAACAAATGTCTAGCTGTAGCATAAGGAGAAAAAAGTTCTCTCATATCTATGCAGAGGTCTGAGATTTTCACCTTGCAGATTCTTATTCTCTATCTGAAGAGTTGTTTTTTTTAACTAAGAAGGATATTTTATGAAGGATATATCTAAATCTTTTTACTTCTTTTCTCTCATTTTACTTTCCTGCTCATTCTTGTCCTTTACTTCCTTGTTCTTGTCTTTTTCACCTCTCATGGCATCTGTGCTCTCTCATTTTTTTAAAAATTCCCTTTGCTTCAGGCTTGTCAGTGACATCTACTGGCACACTCAAAAACTCTGCTTCATTCATAGAAGTTCTCAGGTGATTGCATCATGCTCAAGAAGCAAAACTTCACTGATACTGCATTACACACAGACAAAAGTGAATATATTAAAATGAACTTTCACATGGTGCTACTCTATTTTAAATAAGAATTTTTCCTTTGAGAACAGGGCAATAGAATTTTTAAAGTCACCATTATTTGCATGTCTATGTTAAAGAGCTTACAAGTGACTGAGGGCTTCAATTTGCGAACAGGAAATATGAAGATACAAAGCAATATTTCAAACACATAATTAATGATTATTCTAACAATATGCTTTTTCTAAAGTACATGCTGATGAATCACACTACACATCATTTCTACTCTTGTCATTCATTTCCTCAGAAAGTGAGGGTGATTTATTAGATAAAACATTTCCTGAGAATTATGAGACAGAGGTTCCAGAAACATTAGAGGGATGAAATCATGGATGAGCAAAGTGTTAAGTAATTATTCCATTATTCCTTTTTTTTTCTTTCTTTCTCTTTTTTGCAGCACTGGGGATTGAACTCACAACCTTACACCTGCCAGGGCAGGCGTTTAAGCCACTGAGCCAAACTCCCAGCCCTGGTTTTTTGAGGCAGGGTCGCACTATGTAGCTCAGGCCGGCCTTATGCTCACGTTGTAGCCCAAGCTGGCCTCAAACTCACAACGCTCCTCCTACCTCAGCCTCCCGAGTGCTGGGATTAAAGGCGTGCGCCACCATGCCTGGCTTCCATTATTCCTTTAATATAGGAAAGATAAACTTTTTTTTTAAGAGTCAAACTTGGAGGTTGGGCTTAGTAAAATAACCCAGAAAATTATAAGGGGTTCAGGGAATTTGGATATAAATGTTTTTCTTTATTTGTAAAAACATCAGTTTTGTGATATCCTGCTTGTGAAATGATGCATGGCAGAGGTGACACCACACATGTCAGAGTCCAGGTAATGACACCTCCACATTCAACAATTCTGACAGCTCACTTGATAGCAAGTTGTGAAGGAAGTCAAAGGAATGACTCATGGGGTTTTCACTTTGGAGAATGCATGTTCAGTACGGAGCCAGGGAAGTGTGAGCTGATGAAATTTTAGCACATTTTATGGTCTCTGAGGTTAATGTCACACAAAGTCAATATGTCATGCCAGTTTTGTCCTATAAAGAATTGACCTTGGTTTGTAAAATGGCCTACATTTTTTGTTTTTGTTTTTTCTGTTTTCTTTTCTGAGAAAGGATTTTGCTATGTGGTTCAGGTTGGCCTTGAACTCACTATGTAGCTCAAGTTGATCCTCTTGCCTCAGCCTCCTGAGTGTTGGGACTACAGGCATGTGTGTGTGGTGACACCTGACTACTTACATGTTTTGAAGTAAGGCCAGTGCCAAATGCTATCTAACATAACTTTTTAGAAATCATTCCAGCAACGTATGTGAAGGAAGGGATAAACAAATATAAAAGATAAACATTTTAAAATGTGCAATTGGGACTTCCTCCAAGATGGCCGCCCAGATGACACCGTGACCGGGAGGCTCCCTGAATATACCATCAAAATGCCAGAATATAAACTAATATAATAACAGAGAGAAGGAAAAAAGAGGGAGATGGGTCCTCTGGACCCAAGAAGAATCTAAAACGAGAACTGTAGCCCACGGAAAGAGTAAAAGAATGAAATAAACAAA
>RJWM01004301.1:0-103072 GCA_004363535.1 Dasyprocta punctata | reverse complement strand
TCCTTTAGTTTTTCTTTATAAAAATCATCATTTGACATACTATAAAATCTTGGGCCAGGGATTTATCTCAGTGGTGCAGTGCCTATCTGGCAAGCACAAGATCCTGAGTTCAATTCCTGGTTAAAAAAAAAAAAAGTGGAGCAATTATAAGTTGTAACATTGACTATATACAAAATTTCTTCTTTCTATATCCCAGCCACTTATTAAAGTCCATGTGGGGAAGACTTGTTGTGTCTACTTTGGAAAAATTCCTGGCACACAATACTTACTCAATAAATGTTTGTTGAGTAAATAATTTATTCTTCTTCCCTGGCATGGCTTCCACATATATTTACCTAATGAGTGGATAGAAAATGAATGATGAGTAGATTCTCTTGGCACCAGCAGAAGCTGTTATTTCTCAATGTGCTATTTCTCTGGAACGACTTCACAGTTCTTTATTGGGACAAAAGACTTAATCAGGACTTGTCAGGAACTACTGGGTTCTGCCAAGACAGTATCTCACTTGCAGATGGAAACAGCCATAATCATCTGTGGTGACAGTGGCACACAGCATTGGTAAAGAAGTTGCCTTGCTGAAAGCAGGGTTTGGGAATGGAGATCCAGGAGTACAAGAGAACTGAGCCTGTCAAAAGAGTCTTCCTAACACAGAGAAAGCCAATTGGTAGTGCTGAATTAGTTCTTAGGTTAATACTATGTGTGTGTATGTAAATATGTGCATGCTTGTGTATAGGCTACAAGGGTATATGAGTGCTTTCATAAGTACAAATATATAAGAGCCAAAGAATCCAAAATACCAAGTGTTTAAATACCACAATGGACTCTGAAGTCTCAGTGGAACTCTTGAAGCTCGGGGAAGAAGAAATGTGGGGAATATTTGCAGAATTCTCTGTGTTCATTCCTCACTCACCGAATAGGACCTTCTGTTGAGCCTGGAAGTACAATAATGAACAACAATAATGACAATAACAAAAGCCTCTGCTTCCACACAGTTTATATTCTGGTACATGGAGACAAATGGGAGAGAAATAAATATAAATTATAGATAGTGATATGAATGGACAAAGAAAGGAAAGAAAGTAAATTATGGCAGGGGAGAAGGAGCTCATAGAGTACCATTTCAGAGATTCTAGTTGATAGGGCATTGAAACTTGCTTGAAAGTTAAAGGACCACAAAATGCGGAGGCCTGAGAAGTAAGGACTTGTTGAACTCAAGAGGTATAAAAGGAACAAATTAAGGGAGACCAAATTATGTAGACTTTTTGAGCCATGGTCGAAGTTTGGATTTTATTCTGGCTACAATAAAAAGCCATTAGATCCTTTTTAGTATGGGAGCAAATAATCTGAATCTAGAAAAACTTCTATGCTGGTCTATGGAAGATGGGCCATAATATGAACTGACAGAGACAGAAGACATATAGATGGCTATTGCTTCCATTCAGGCAAAAATATGTGGCAATGAGGATTAGGCTGATAGCAGTGAAGATGTAAGAAGTGATTGGGCATAAGATGCATTGTGGAGGTAGAATCAGTAGGATTTATTGATGTATTGGATTCTAGATGTGGAAAATGAGTAACTAAGGTTATCTTTTTGAGTCAATGTACACTGTAATTTCCGAGGTTAAAATGCAAAAGGTTTATTTCTCACTGATGCCTCACACCCTTTTTGTGCTGGCTGGTGGTTTTGCTTTGTTGATCATTGTCTTCATTTTGAGATATGGGATGGCAGGGCAGACACTAACTGGAAAACTGCTGACATTTAAAAGGGGAAGGAGAAATTTACAGGTTTTTCTTGTTGGAAACAATTACATAATTGGCCTAGAAATGACATGTATCATATCCGTTCAAGCCTAATTGGCCACGTGGTTTTATATATCTTAAGTGACCAAGAAATATAATTCTTTCCTGAACCAGAGAGACAAAGGGTCAGTACCCTTTCAAACAGCAGCACCAGTGACTCCATGACATCTTTCAGGTTTGGGTAACTATCAATAACCTTATCTAAATGAGACTGCTTGAAACAAGTCAGCTTAGTGGAGGTGGAATCCATGTTTCCATGTTGGCCAAGTTTTCTTTAATAGCTGGCTGATTGGAGATGCCAAGAAAATGGCTGGTGGTACGAGTGTGATGACAAAGGAAATCTATAGCTACAGATATAATATGAATCCCAGGGTATAGTTGGAATAAAGAAGTTGGCCAAAGGCAGAACTCAGACTCTAAACAGGTAGAGGTCTCACAGAGGAGACATCAACAAAGGAAACCAAAAGGGAGAGGGTGTGATGGTAGAAAAGACACAGAGAGTATTTAATGAGTCCCTGAGGCGTACTTCTTGCAGAGAGAGTTGGGGGTTTAGGTCAAATAGGAGGAGATTTGGAGTTAATCATTGATTTTGGCAAGCTATTAACCACTCAGTAGTGTGGTATCAGCCAGAGAAATGTGTGGAGGAGAAAACAGATTTGTGTGACGAATGGAAACAGGCATAAACAACCTTTGGAAGAGTTTTGGTGTGACCAGAGGAAGAACATGAATTTAAGAAGCTAAGAGTTCAAAATGGGTGTAGGTTTATAGACAGATGATGGCTTTGTCTTTTGAAATGCTTTTACCTAATATAAAGGCATTTGAGCGAAAAACACTTGGACATTTGCTGTTGGAGATATGAATTTGAATACAGAGAATTTAGAGCTGACATAAATATTTAGTTTTATGTATAGAGATACCAGCTACAGGATATAGATGAGTTTTGATAGGAAAAGGATAGAGATAAAAGAGTGAAGAGATCAAAGTTACCACTTAGTGAATGTACCATTAACAAAACCATAAGAAGAGAGAGGAGAGAAAATAGGTTAAATAGATTATTTGTAATAGAAATCAGGGAATGAGTGTTTTAATACCTGTGTAAGAGTTTTCTCTTTAAGTTCTGTGTTCTCATAAATGTGTAGTCTATATTCTGAGGCCAAATTTTCAGTAAATGCTACTCTACACAGTTTCAGGACTGTGGAACACCAAGGGTAATAGCTTTTTTAAATCTCAAGTCAGCAGGGTTTGGTGCTCTTCAATTTTCTTTTTTTTTTTAATTACTGTTCTTTATTATCTTAAAATTTCTCTAGTCTTTGCTTAAAGATATGGTTAGTGCCATACTAATATTTTCTCTTCCATCTCTTCCTCCTGTTCCATCATCGTCTTCAGTTAGCACCATCATGATCAAAATAGTCATCACAATTAGGCTTCATTAAATTGATTGTATTGGTATTGTAATAATTTAGTTAGAACTGTTTTCATAACTTTTCCTCTGAGGGTCATACATTTTAGCATAGTAGGGTATATTTATAGCACTTTATGATTATATGCTGAGTATTTGTTAAAAGCTTACTTTCAACATGGACATGATTTCTATCTTAAGTTCTTTCAGTTCAGTTTTCTAGGAAAAATAGCAAAGAATCAGGAGGGAAAATAAATGAAAGGAAAACACAAAATACCATATGAAGATCTCAAGGACTATAGGAGTATATGATGTCACCAGAATAATTAGGCAGATGTTTCTTTCTGCTTCAAAAGAAAACCACGTGGTTTCAGGGTAAAGGAGTGACTAAATATCTTAGTATAAAATGGAGTAACAATGGACTGTGTCCTCCTAGTGAGGAATACTGTGGTCTCATGACACCCCTTCTGTGGAGTGTAATTTAGCTCATTTTCAGTTCTGATGGTCTATTGGATAGCATTCTCTCTTTCCCTTCCCCCTACCATCTCTTACACTTTCTGCTGACTTTCTTGTATTAGTGACTTGACATCTACCTTGTTGTGTAAGAGACATGAAAGTCATACTGTGCCCCTCCCTTCACATTCCTCTAAAGCCTCTTTGTCCCTAGAGCATGTTGACTTGGCTCATGTCTGTCTTCCCTACTGTCACTTAATTCAACTTCCCAACACTCTTTTCTGGATTAGTACCATGCCATGTGTTCTGCTTCTTTCATTTCATTCAATTTCAATGACTTCTATTATATGTCTGCCCTCCTCCTGTCTCCTGTGTTAGTTATTGTGCTTATGAAAATTATGCATCCCAACCACATGTAGGACAGCAGAAGCACAGGTTAGATAGGAAATGTTAAAGTTGGAGTTAGGACTAGTTAGGAAGTTGTGTTTTACTAGTTAGTGTGTGACTCCATCCACATTTCTTTCCTTCAGGGCAGAACTGTCCATTTCTATGTTGAGCATCTACTCTAGCCCACACCTACATTTCTTCCAGACTCACGTTCCTAATGCATAATATTTCTTTTGAAAAGTAAGCTCTTTGAGATCAGGGAATGTGTCATGTACTAAAGAACCTAACATTTAATAAGCTTTCTGCTGTAGCTTATTGGATGAATAAATAAGAATAGGCCTAAACAAGACTAGTGTCAGCCAGCATGGAGTAGAGAAAGTGAATGATAAAGATGTTAGGTATGAAATTAGATGACCTTATTAACAGATTTTTCCTAGAGGCAATGAAGAGGGAAGGATCAGATGTTTCTAGGAAAAATTTGACCTTCGATGGCCATGAATAGAAATAAGAAAGCCAGGAGGAGGAACTGATGAGTTGGCTTCCAGGCATATTAATTTTGAGTTCTGCAGCTATTTTTATTTTAGGTATTTGAATTGTTTCTGAAGAAAATTCAGATTTGGGGACTAAGAATTTGGAGGAAGTTTTGGCCTAGGTGTGCTTTGCGAGTGAGTGAAATTACTAACTGAAGACAGTAAAACAGGGAAAGATAACCTCTTTCATCAGATGCATAGGGAAATTCTCTTTTCGAGAAATTTGGAAAGGAGGTGATGACAGAGGCAGCACATGAGTCATCAAACAATTCCTTGAAAGCATACAGTCATTAAGCCAGGAAAAGAGAATTTTGAGGAAGAACAGATAAACAAAAACATCATCTATTGCACTGATATTGAATATTCTGAGAGATGAGGCTTATTTAAATTTAAGTAGTAGGAGAGGAGTAATAATATTTGAGAATTATTTACTCATGAATTAAATATGCTTTTTCTTACAGAGCAACTAAGTTAAAACAGCCTTTAGATGGCTACAGAAACTAGGTGGTAAAATATTCTCCTCTGTCATCTGTGGTTAAATAAAATTTCTTTTATTAGTTTTTCTTGGAACTGTATCCTCAAGCCATGCAGTCAAAAGGAATCTAGTGATAGAAGCCAAAGAGATAAAAGTGAAGTGTTTTGATTTATCTTGTTGTCACATTCAACTTTCAGTTCATTATTCGTTATCAAAACAAGCAATAGATTTTTGTTTCCTGATAGAATTTAAGTTGATACTTTGCGTTTTTCTTTGCCTCAGATGTAGGGATACTTTAGTCCAACTCTCTCTTGATTTTTTCCCTTTTTTCTCTATACATTTATGGATTGAATAAGAGCAACAGAGCCCTGTTAGAGCCCAACAATCTTTCAGGGGTGACAAACCATGCTGTAGTATTTTCTCCAAGGCAGCCTATGAGGAGGCCAGGGATGGATAACACCATTTTTCACTTCTATCCTTAATCCTTGGATTGCAGACAACACAGAACACACTTAATGGTCCAGAGAAAGTTGAATCATTATGTCAGGCTGAAAACCAAAGGCTTTTCTCTTTCTCTTTGATAAAATAAAACTTCGATAAGAGCATGACCAGGAAGTGGCCCATTAAAAATGAGAAATCCAGTGGTCATGCTTGTTTCAGAGTTCTGGAAGTTCTAGGGAAGTTTGTTGGAAAATTCTGGAGCTCTAAGTTTAGTTACGTATCGCTTGTTTTGTTTGTATGTAGGAACACTTTTGTATTCATCTTCAGTGTATATTTCTCCTTAGAAGAAATTAATGAGACTCCTGACAGTGCTTACTTCCATGCCAGCCCGAAAATAAACTTTAACCTCAAGGTCTCAGAGGTGAGGGTGGCAAGTGCTTCCGCAGTCTTGGCTTCCTCTCAGGATGGCTATTGGCAAGAGACTCTCAGTCACCATTGATTTCTTACACTTCTTCTCTATCTCCTTATTGCTTTACTTCCAGTTTGGCTTGGTTAGATACTAGCTTGTGAGTTGGACTCCAAAGAAACTTTCTAAATACAAATAATGACACCAAGTTAAATCTGCAGCAGTGTAAGAGTCTTCGGTGAGATTTGGTTCGTGATAATAGGATTCTTGAATTAGGACCCTTTGCTCAGAAATCATAGCAACAAGTGGTCAAATAAAGGTTGTTTCCAAACCATTTTTTCCAGCATGATTGGAATACACTGGCCAACCACACAACCTCATGATCTTCAGCATGTGTCTTGGAATCAGACTTAGATTCAAATCCTGGCTGTGCCACTTAACAGCTTTATGAATGTGGACAAGTCATTTGACTTGCTAAGCATCAGTTTTCTTATCTGTAAAATGACGCAGTGAGGGACCTCATAGGATTGTTGTGATAATTATAGGAAATTCTAAAATGGAAGCATTTAGCACAATTCTTAGCACTTAGTACTTATGCATGTTGGTGCAAAACAAAATGTTTCTACACACCTGGCCCGTACAGTGTTCTCAGAGGCCTCGGCAAATCAGCAAGTCCTGTCAGTTATATTCTTGACATTTTCCTAGAGTAGCATCACTTCTTCCTATTTTTCATCCTTACACTACAGACCAGGGCATTGCTTTCTTTTGTGTGGATTTTCTTCAGTGCCCTATATGTAGTTGCCCTTGGTTCTTCATAAAGTTTATTCCCTTTTTTTTTCCTCTGCTTAAATACTTGCCCTGTATCCTAAGTGCTCAGCTCTGTATTTAAGACTATGATTTTGCATGAGCCTATTTTACCAGCTTAGTTGCTTATATTTTTTCTTTATGCATTTATTGCATACCTGTTACCCATTACCCAGCTAGTAATAATTCTTTTCATAGCACTTTCTATACTTTTGGTCTTATAAATACCATGTTGCTCTTACTTTTCAAGTTTTTTTTTTTTCTTGCCTACTTTTAATTCATCCCCTGAGTGACTATCAGATTAACCTTTCATACAATGCTGACCTGTCCTCATCACTCTCCTTTCTGAGTGCTTCTCCAGTGTCTTTAGGGTCAAGTTAAAATATCACCGCTGAGGGAGGTGGGCGTCTTATCCAGCTTCCTTTTCCACTACCATTCTCACAGTAGCAATGGATTTCAAACATAGTGATTCTTCCTGAGCCTATGGATATGCCAAGATTTTATACCCTTGTTTCTTTCATCCATGGTATTTCTCATATCTTCCTTTACCTTTACCTTAATATAACCTACCTGAATCCCTTATCCCTTGGAAGTTATATTGCCCCTTCCCTCTACCCATAGCTTGAATAAATAGCACATCTCTGTTTTTGTGGACACTTGAAATACTTATAAAAATCTTTACCATGAAAAAAATAGCTAAATTTTGGGTTTTATATTTTTTAATCTTTTTATTTCCAGGAAAATGCTATTGGATAAATTGGTAAAATTCATATTGATAATGATTATGTGAATAGCTGATTAAATGTGTGTAGGTCTGTTTCCCTCAGTAGAGTAAGTTTTTGGAAGGAAGACTAACAGTTTTGTTCTTCCTTTGTATGCATCACGTTTGCTAGCATGGTCCTTTGTATATAGTAGTTGTTCAATAAAGAGTCAGTGAATGAATAATGACATGCAAGTCTATCAACCTCAGAACATTCTAAATTCTTCAGGGAAAAGATTGTATCAAAAATTATCCACTTTTGCAATGAATTCTACATCATTCATGCTTTGTTTAATTCTCATGTTTTAATTATTGCTGTAGGGTGAATTCTGGTTATGGGGAGTTATGAGTCAGGCAACTTCTCTGTACTACATGAGGATAAATTGGCAAAACTGTAAGGTTAAAAAACCTAGTTGCTAAGTTTTCCTGGTAATTTGTACTGCACTTGAATGTTAACAGAGTTGGAGAATGTTTCATTCTGATTTTGTTCTCTCTCTACCTGAGCAGTCCATGGATAACAATCTTTAAATGAGACTCTCTTTTGTCCTGTTTGCTTTTTACTAGTGAACTTTTAGCAGGGACTAGGAAATAAGCAGAGAGAGACCATATTAATTTATTGTAGCTGTTGCAAACAAATTTGTTGGCTTTAAAGAATAGGAATTTGTTCTCTTACAGTACTGGAGATCAGAAGTACAAAATCATTTTCACCGGGGTAAAATCAAGGTGTTGGTGGGGTCATGTTTCCTGTGGAGGCTTTAAGGGAGAGCCTGTTGTTAGCTTCCAGCATTCCTTGGCTTATGGCTACATCCTTTCAGTCTCTGCCTATGTCTTCACATTATCTTCTCTGCATGTCCCATCTTCCTTTACCACCCTTTTACCAGAATACAGGAGATTGCATTTAGGTCCTCTTTTGAGAATATAGAATGACCTCATCTCAGGATTCTTAATCATATCTGCAAAAACACTTTTCAAAATTAGAGAACATATACAGGTTTCAGCAATTTGGGTTTGATGTGTTTGGGGACCACTATTTTGCCTAATACAGAGACAGATGTCTTCCTGTCTTGCAGACTCAAAGTGCTTGATCTTCTGGGAACATGGTTTGCTTACAGATTTACCTCATGAGAACACAACTTTCAAATTGATGGACCATTTAAAGGAAGCCGGGGCTACTGTCAGGAAGGGTCTGATTTAGGTCAATCTAATGCCAATGAACAGATGTGTATGGCAACCTTCCCAGTTCTCATTATGGAAATAAACCATTAATTATACTTACTGAGGAACTGAGAAGTCACTGGCCAAGCTGGTCTGAGGTCTGGGCAAGGAATCAGTGGCAGTCAGTTCCTACATCTGGCTGTTGTATGTGGAGAGTGGTCCTGCTCTGGAGGAACAGGTGTGTTCAGCTGGCCTGGTACTGACTGTCCTGTGTCCATTAGCAATTTTTGCCATCTGTTTCATCAGGGGAGTCACAAAAGATCTATGTGACCACTGGCAGGGGCCTTGAGATGGTGTCAAGAGAGCTAATGAGCTCCTGCATGGGTCACCCAACGCAAGGGCAGAGCAGGGACTGAACCAATTTTTAAATTAGAGAAGAACTTCAGCCGCTGAAGTTGGGACAGTCACCTCCTGGCCCTCCTACCACTTTTGCATTTCTCTGTCTTACAGCCTAAGAAGGACGTGAGCCTATGGAAATTCCTTCTCAGTGCTTTGACAAGTGTTCCCGAGCACACTTCACTCCTGCCTGCTTGATGCTCACCTACTACCCTGAGCACAGCCAGGCGAGATGAACATTCCTAGCGACTTCTTTCATAATTCAGCTGGCTGGCAGAGTTTGATCAAAGAGGGATCTGAAAGAAACCCCTATTTATTTTCAGTTGTAAGATAGTAATCATTGCTGAATATACAGGTTCTGCACCCTATCACCCCATTTTCATTTGAAGTCCAAACTAATAGCAACATAACTTTAGGCAGATATTAAAAAATCTTAGCTTCTCAGTTTCCTCCTCTGTTAAATGTAAATAATAGTAATCAACCTATGACATGTTCCAGAGATAGGCTAAGGATGTTAGATATACTTAATCTTCTGACCCTCACAACAAAGCTGTGATGCGGTATACTATTCTTATCATATTTCAAAGACAAGGAAGTAGGTGCAAGGAGTTTAGGTAACTTGCCCTGGTTACCCAGTGACAATGAGCAGAATAAGGATTTGAACCCAGATAGTCTGGCTTCAGCACATATGCTGTGAGTCATACTTTATGCTGCTTCTCCTGCTTGAGGTTGTTATGTTGATCAACAGGTGTGGTATGTGGTGGCTGTCCACCTGTTACATCTATTGTCCAGTGAGTCACTGAGAGTACCCTCAATTACTGTCATAAGTAGTTTCTTATCTTGTTTCAAATAGTTTTCCCTTCAGAATTGAATTATTGTATGTGACTTGCTGAGAACAATAGTTGACCCATGGGAAGTTCTTTGTTAAGGTTAGCTGTTAATATTTGTACTTCTTCTAATACTACCTCCATCAGCATCACCACTACTCCCAACTATCTGAAGTCTAGAAACCTTACAGCTAGGGGCTTACCTCAGGCTCTCTAAATGTATGTCATGGGAGCCAATGGTCCCCATTGCTACACTGAGAACAGACATTTTTCATTGATCCCAGAACATCAGTCTTTCCCATATTGTGTCTGAGCCCTAATCCACACTTAACTGATTAAATTTGCCATATGAAATTAAATACTTGCCACACCCACTTTCTTTAAATTCAGTAGTTCAAGATCTCAGTGTATAGGGAATTTAAATTTAAGCTGGACCAATACATTTCTTCATTTATATTAAAACTTGTTGAATTCCTAAAGGGATAATACATTTTGAACCTTTTCACATTATATTTCTTTCCCTCCAATAATACTCTCTAACTCTTCCCTCTTGTTTCTACTTTTCTTTATGCAAATATTTAAAGAAATTAAATTCAGAAGTTTCCTATACCCTGCCTGAAATGTAGTATCTTATGATAAAAAAGTATTGAAATACTATAGAAATGGGCACAATAAATAAGGCAAAGGCATGACTCATCATAGGAAATATAGTTGGCACCTAAAATCTATGGTTTAGAAAGTCTATCTTTAAACATGATTTGTGTAACTGGTAGTGAAATTCATTTCAGGTTGGTTTTCCATGGCATAAGAGACATCTAGTGGTTATCTCGGTCTCTGCAGATTTACTCAAGTTAGTGTAAAGTCATAGTCCTAAGTACTGGGGCTAAGAAACATCACCTTGAAAAGGACCCCTAAGAAGTGGGGGTTCCTTGTTGCTTGATTCCTTATTGTGAAGTTAACAAAGAGTAAAAAAAAAAAACTTTGTCAGAAAAAGTTGAATTGGGTCATAGCATTTCTATCTGTTTATTGTCAGTTTGAATCCAACTCTTATTTGGTGTCTTCTGCACCCAGTTGGAAATGATTCTGTTATTAGCTGGTGTATTCTTCCTATTGCTTTCCCTACCTCTTCTGTTGATTGCAGAGGGGTTCTTTGGACCACTTTGAAAGCCATCTGATTAGAACCTTCATTAAGCTTGAAGCAGAGCTGCTTAGAAGGCCAGGCATGAAATAGTTTGTAATTGCTTCTGACAGGGAGACAGACCTCCTCTGGAATTTGTTCAGGCAACAGAAAGCCGTACATCTCTGGTTCATGTGTATTTTGGATCAACGAGTGGGCTTCACATTATCAAGGGATGACCCTGTGTAAACTTGTCTTCTTGGCCCCAGAGGTTTTTCATGAAACTTACCCGCAGGTCAGCACCTCTTGGTGTAACCTGTCATTATCCATAGCTCTGAACTTATAGTTTGTGTCTTCTGGACTGCTTAGAATACTTGCCTGTTTCATATGCTACTATTGTTTCCAGTCAACTGTGCTAGATTTCTTGTGGGGTCTGTTCTATTGAATCTTTTTTTATAGTATTTTTTCCTATTTGGGCTTTTCATATAACCTCTTTGTTCAAAAGCTGTTTGGCCTGCCTATTGTCATCTTTTTCAGTGTAATTGCTGGCAGTCAGAAGTTGCTAGTTATTGCCAAAGGCTTTGTTGTTGGGGACTTACTCTTGCTTTCTGACTCTGGGTGCAGAGGCTAATGGCTCTAAGGCACTGTTTCAATATATCCATGTATTTTCTATGGCAAGTGCAAGTTACATTGTCATACAAAAACATGTAAAATAACCCCCTTGCATGCTTCAAAGTGGAAGGCAGAGTTGGTACTGAACTTTGTCAGTCAATCTTTTACAGGACCTTGCTAAAATTTGTATTGCATGTTGTACTTCCTTTCTTAGTGTCTGCCAAGACACATAGACTAATGACAGCTGCCACTCTGGGATATGCTTTCTACAAAGATAGTCTTAAAAATTCAAGCACGTTTCCCAAGCAAGCACACTAGGGATAACTCAACTAAATATTCAGTGGTTCCGTCAAATGTCTTTTAGCTGTCTGAGATACTTTGGCTTTCTACCTTCTCAACACATCACTATTGTCAGGCAAAATGAATATAGAGGTTTCTTTCTGGGTTATAGTGACTTAGAGGCAGTAGGAAAAAGTCTTTGTGATCTTTTCTACCCTTTTTCCTTCCCACTTTTCTATTTTTTCCTACAAATGCACTTTATGATAGGTACTGGAAGACACAGAGAATACTTTAATCCATTTGAGAAGATGTCAGTCTCCTGGGAGACACGGACAATTACTGTACAATTTGATAAATATGATGATAAAAGTTAGAACGTGGATCCCTGGGAGCTGAGAGGCGAAAATGAACTTTGGGTGGGAGTAAAAATGTTAGGAATATCGGAGAAGGCATCACAAAAAGGGTGATACTTAAACTATGACTCAAATGTCCAGTTGTAGTTATTTGGAGCACTCATGTAGGATTCATCTGTGGGATGGTTGGTTGGAAGAAACACAAAACTTTGATAAGGCTGGTGACACACAATGAAGTAGTGGGGACTAAATCAGAAAGGATCTTATAAATAACAAGTAAAAGTCTGCATTTCATACAGTATTTGATGGAAAACCATTGAAGAGTTTTTAAAGAAAACTGAAATGATTCTAGTCCTTGAATTAAAAATAACAGTAGATTCCTAGTGATTTGGGAAGGCACCTTTTACATTTTAATTACTTTTCTAATTAAACTGCTAAAGATTTTCTTCCTACCCTAATGGTTCCCCCATTTTCCCCAGTTGCATAATGTATGCATTTTTAGAGCTTTTCATAATCAAGTGCCACCTACTCATCTGATCTTATTTCCTCTGCTTTGTGACATGTAACATTCACTCTAGTTAGGTTGGTGCCTTCATCAAATATTTTAAGAGAGGAGGAAATGTAGGTGTTCTCTGGAATTGTAGATTTTGTGGGGTTGGTAATGTAGGTGTTCTCTGGTCTGTTTAGTACATAAGAAAATTCAGGAAATGAAAGTGTGCATATATGTAACGTCTGCTTTGTGCCAGGCACTTTGCCAAATACTGGGAATGCTTTGCCTATCATGTCTGAAATACACAGCCTCTATCTTTAAAAGACTTATTGTCTAGAGGGTCCTAATAGTGCCATTCCTAGAAAGCAGAAGGAAAAATGTCATTTGAGTCAAGTTTCTGATCACAGACTCTTATGCATTTATTGGGGGTAACAAAATGCCTCATTCTAATTCTGATATAAAAATATCCCCTGCATTACACATCTTCCAACCTTTACTAAGCATTTTGGTGGTAAGTTTATTCTCGTGCTCTTTTGTTCTCCACAGTGGAGACTAAAGGTCTAGCAGATACTTAATAGATGTACATGGATTTGTTTTGTTTCTAAGATTTTCATACAGTTGATCAATTTATCTTAAGTTGGCTTTATGTAAAAGGAGAGACTAGGGTCACCTCCAGAGCTAGTCCTCAGTGACTGGGGCACTTCCTGGAGCTCTGCCTTCAGATGAATTCTGATGCTCATCTGTGTTGTGTGGGAAAGGGAGTAGAATAGAATGACATTGGTTAATGATGAATGCTAGGTACCAGGAAAGGAGGGTAGAGGCACACATCCGCCAACATGGCTCTAAGAATTCGATACTCAGTTGTGACTGAGGATCAGGTGGCAACAAGAAATTTGTTTGTCACTACTCACTGAAAAATCACGCTTAGAAAACCTATGGCTCGTGCAGTAACTACAAGTTGGTGTCTTACTTCTCTGCCCGATCTGTCTATGTAAAATTCTTCCTTCATTAATTAGATAGAAGTTTAGTAGATTCTATGAGGATGGTAAAGCATGATCCAGTAAGGTTTATTCCTCGTGATAGGCTCTGTTTTTGTAGTATCCTAAATATAGGAAGTTGAGGGGCTGGATTTTTTTTAGATTGCATGGATACATTAAACCCCATTCCTGATCAGCCTTTCTAGCTGAATGAAAGTTCATTTTCATGAGAAAACTAAACTGCATCTCTCTCTTTCTGGTTGGGCTGCTTGCATGCTCAGTATGAATAAATGGCTTTATTCAAAATGAGCTAGGGACTGAGGATTTTGCTAGTTGAACATTAGCCTCCCTGAATTTTTTTCTGATAAATATGCTTTATGTTCCTATCATCTTTTCCCACTCAAACCCTCACGAATGAGACTACAGATCAGCAGGTTTGGCCTGGAGGGCCTTGGTGAGACTGGGCTTGCAGAATGTATTTTGTTTGACTCAAGTATTGGATCACACAGCTTTTAAAAAATTCGATTACTTGTCAACCTTCTACAGTGGGTTTCTACCATAGCTGCAGTCCTCTTTTGGCTTTTATTTTGAGCTCAAGAACTGAGACATTTTCTGACTCCTGCTTTGCAAGTCTGACACTCAGTTCTCATTTGCAATTCCTGGTGCTGAGTTTTTTAACAGTGGCAGGTCTTGACCACTGTTAAACAAAATATAAAGCATGAAAATGGTGGCATTCATGATATGTAGCAGTTGCGACTCTGAGCTCCAGGTTGGATGTCAGCTGCAACCCAGCAGGCACAGTTAGTTTATTGACCCCTGTTAGCAAGAACATAGATGCAGATGTGGCCCTGGTCACACCAAATATTAGGTTCTTCTAACTTTGGAAGCCAAGAGGACCATCTGCTGCCACATTTGTGCTTGCAATTCGCTGTTGGAGTTTGGTCAATGGTACGCTGTGATGGAAAATGATGTTAATGATAATGAATCCTAAATCTGCAAAGATATGGAGGGCGAAGGAGAGAGAGAGGAAAAAAGAAATAGCCACTATTCGAACTATGTATATGTGATATATTGGAACATGAATGATATTCATACTGATAGACTATATCATGATTTTATTATATATATAATTTGAAGGCTTATTAAATTCCAAGTCTGTCATTAGTTTCAGCCCTTCTGCTTGAGCTGACAATCCTCTTAGGGCTTAATCCTCAGAAAGAATCTTTCCTTCCTAATGACTCCATGCCACAATATACTGTCTGTTGATTTAGTTCTTGCTTTTTTTCTTTTTGCAGGAAATAACAAAATTGATAGTGCTAGCTACCATATATCAAGTGCTCATTTACTCACTAGCTACCACTATATCAAGTGCCAAGAACTGTGGTAATATTATTTCTTAAAATTCTGTAAAGTAAGACTTGTTACCTGCATTGTATGGAATACTCTAGACTGAGACAAGCTAAACGTTTTGCCTAATGTTACATAGTTGGTAAGGATGGATCAGGGCTCAAATGCTAATGAGAGAGATTCCAAAGTCCGTGACCTTAAGCACTACCTTGTATACTGCCACTTGGGGCCAACATCTGATTTAATGAAGATATGAACATATATTAAGCATTCAATAGTTAGGAATTATTTCATGTTTCTAAAAAGCATAGTTTCTTGCTCATAAGGTGTTTGATGTCTGTTGAAAAGAACAAATCTTTTTATTCTGAGATAACAAAACTGAGTGTTTTGAGAGAGAGAGATGAGAGGAACCAATGGTTTAGTAGAGGGGGAAATCACAAGTCATTGACTGTCTGAGGCACAGAAGGGAAGGGGGGCAGACATAGTAGTATGTGTGATTCTGTGGGGACCCCAGAGTGTCACATAATAATATGATTAGTCCAAAAGTTTTATCTAAAAGATGCACCAGCCTGGGAGCTAAAGAGAAAAAGCTAATTTCCTCATTATCTATTGTCAGAAAATTAAACTGGGGTGGGGAATAAATATATCTTTGTCTGTTGGTTGTTTTAAGTATCTCCATGTGTAGATACAAAGTTGAAAAGCTTTACTGGAATTTGTGGTCAAAATTGCTCCTCTTAAGGGGTTTCTCCATTGTTCCATTTTGTCTGCTCACATGGTGCATAGATTGTTCTCCATGGCTCTTAATTTCAAACATCCTCCAGTGACCTGGAACAGCATGGTGGTGCCCAGTGGCCTAGTCACATAACTATGGATGATTTGGTCTTAAAAGTTGATCTGATGGTTTTACTGAAATCATTGTATATGTAGACTCACAGAAAATTAAAGGTGTTTTAAAAACAAGGAAAAATAAAGGCCAGGCAATGAACCTCCTATTTCTCTACAGGAAAGAAATCATGTCAAGAGGACCTCTGGCTGCCACACGGCACGTCTCTATTGCCCCATGCCTTCAGGTCCTTGTCACAGTGCAGAGAGATGTGACATTTATAACAGAACATAAGGATAATCCTTAGCAGGAAGTTGAGAACAGAGTGACCTGGGGTAACATGAAAGAGGGAGAGGAGAAAATACTTCTGTGAGTGGGGACTGTCTAATCTTCATATTTATTCCCAGGGACCTGGCTTGTAACTCAGGTATCCTGGAAGAGTTTAATGTAACAAGTGCATTATGTAGGGGAAGCACGCTCATGTTTTCCAATCAAGACAAATACTTTGGACCCTATTGTCAGCTTCATCATTAGCAGGCAATGTAAGGATTCTAATTTATCAAGTAGTGGGAATCAGTGAGGATCAGAGTGCCCAGGGAAGGTCTGAAATGGGTTTCAATGTATGTCTGGGGGAACATGTATCATTTATAGAGCTTGGAGAGGTGAGGAAGGAACTATAGGCTGAGAAATATGATTAGCAGAGATGCAGAAGCACTAAAGCCTGAGCTCAGACAGAAGTCCAAGGTGACTCCTGATTGGGCAAATGTGAGTCCATCAGAGAGAGATCCTGTTAGGTGTGAAGGACTTTGCATGTGAAGATGGAGTTTGGTGTGATTTTTGTACATGACTAACCAGTTTCTACTTTATATATAGGTATGGGCTACTGGAGGACCTAGACACTGACATCCCAGAATTATCTGGCCCTACTGCAGTGAAAGAGAAAGATTGCCCTTAATCAGTCATGTGATTTGCAAATAGGCAAATACCTATGTCTGAGTCTCCTGTCTGTAAACCAGGGCAACTGTTACTTATTTCACAAACTTAATGTGGATCATATATATTAGTGTTTTAAAGAGCCCAGCACATAGGCTGTCCACTGGTGGTAACAATTTTCATTATATTCTTCCCCCACTCAGGGCTTTCCTTACTCTTGGTTGCTCCTCTGCATTTCCATATCAAGGACTCTGGAGCAACACAAGTGCATTTGTTCAGAGATTTTATCTTAACTCTGAGCTTCTATCCTCAACCACTTTACTGTCTGGTTTCTTAGGCATGATGTACAAGTCTGAACAGCAGTCTTTACCAACCCGTGAGTGGGTAGTAAGACCAGCCCATCCCTCTTTATGACTGTGCTTCTGTACCTTCCAGTCTGTGTGACATCTACCCCCATGGGGAGCCATTTGTGCTTTGTCTTTAATTGTTCCTTGTTGGGGCAACTTGTCAGCCAAGGCTGCTTTCCAGTACTTGATGCTGCATCTCTTTCTAGTTCAGTTAGTGAGGGACATTCGCTTAGTTGAGAGTCTGATTTTACCAAGGAAACTCACTGTACCAGACAGTAGTTCAGCTTGAGAAGGGTCTTAAAGGGGACCCTGTCCTTATGCCATGAAACTCAAAATGCCAGCATACTTCTGCATGGCCTTGGCTGTGGCTTTGCACAGAGTGGGTGAGAAGGTCAGGACGGTGGGGATGCCAGCAATGGAACTTCTCAGCTAAGAACCACTAGGCTGCAAGATCCTCATGCCCTGTCCCTTTCTTCTTGGTAGGAGATCCTCTGGGAATCTCATTTCAGAGCCCTCTCAGTCTCCAACTGGACCCCAGCACTGCTGAAGAGGAGAATTTACTATTAGTTTTCCTGGGTTTGCATGCCAGACTAGAATATTCTGTATTCTAATGTGCATGACATTGCATTTGATCATAACAGTCCTGGGAGGACAAATAGGTCTGTTCACAGCACTGGTCTTGAGGCTCCCACTTTTAGAAATGAACAAAAGGTTCCTCAGCTGTCAGTGAGAAAGGCATTCATTGTTTTCACAATAGGGGAAACTCCAAATACATAGATAATAATGACAGGGCTAGAGAGCTCACCTTCCAAGAAGCTTCGAGAGAAGTCTAATTATGTCTGTCCAGCCACCCTCCTGCCTGTCTCTCCAGAATTCTGTGTGTTGGTTCTGTCTCACAGTAAAACTGTCTACACGTTCCTTTGAAGGCTTTTTCCTTTTCTCCTTCTGTACTTAACTTCTCATAGGGATGGATGCATGTGCTGTCTTTCCATTTATTGTTCCATGAAGCCAAGCCTCTGTCCTTTCGGGATGAGCTATTATTATCAAGTAATAATTAACCTTTCCAGAGAGCTCTGGTCATAGGCACTTCCCCCACATGCAGAAAGAGTCTAAGTTTGGTTTTCGCAAGGAGATCTCATGTGCTGAAGCATGATAGTAGGGCTTACAAAGGAGAAGTTGCCTATCATTCAACTCCCATTGTTTCTTTTCTAGTTCACTCACTTGAGTAATTGTGTGAGGGTCCTGCAGGATTTCCTTTTACACATGGTCAGTCCAGTAGAGCTAAAGTGAGAAATTCAGCTTCTGAATCTGGAAGCTGAGCGTGCATGACGTTCCACAACATTAACAATAAACTTCATGGGTGACGCTGGTTGGCTTAGTTCCAAGTGTCTACTGTTCCAGTCCTGCTCTGCCACTTATCAGCTCTGTGCTTGGGGGCTGGTTCCCTAAGTATTCTTTGTGTCTGTTTTTGCATCTGTAAAATAAGGGAATGATTACAGGCACCCCAAATGGATGTTATCAGAATCCAATAGGATGTTGAGTGAGAAATCTTGACCACAGTGCCTGGTCGTAGGTGTTCACTGAATGTTAGGATCATTATTATTCTCAGTGGTATTGACTATGGTCAGGGCCACAATCAAGGTTACATAACCAGTGAGATATTTTCAGAGCTTTGTTATAGTTTTATATCACTCTTGTAATGCCTATTAAAGGGCAAGCAGTTTGGCTTGATCCTCTCGTGGCAATGGGGACAGAGAAGAAAAATAGTTCTATAGTTGAATGCAAGGCATTAAATGATATGCATTAAAATGATCCATCTAATTAATTATCATAGAAATGGATTGTGACACTCATTATGGCACCTTGTTACTGGAAGTAGAAATGATACTACTGTACAGCATTCTCAGGGCTCTGGAAAGAATGAGACAAGATTAACAACAAACACAAGCACCACTACCTAATAAGCTAGGACTCTGTGTCTTTTCTATGTGCCATTTCTAAGTGCTTTACATGCATTAACCATTTTAGCCTTACAAAATTGTTTGCTCCCTTATGTTACTATTTTCAGGGGAGAAAAAGAACCCAGAGAAGTTACTTTGCCAAAATTGCATAACTTGAAAATAGAAGGTGTAGGATTTAGATCTAAAACCAGGTCCAAACTTCACATTTGAATAAAATAGTGTAGCAGAACTAGCAAAGTGGTTATATGCTCAATACTCATATTTTAGTCTCTTTCTCTTCTATTTCCCCCTACTTATAATAGAGGGATGGATGTCACATCACTAAAACATCAGAGCACTGACAACCATCCCTGGACACTGCATCAAAATTCAGTTTTAGTAAGAATAAAAGTTGTTTGAAATTCTAATTTTAGGGAACTAGCTTAATCTCTGTTTTTATATGACAACACAGATTTGGAAAGTCATAGTGGATGCCATTGTAACTGGCATTTTATATGCCTCTCTGTGTGGGACAACAGGCATGGCTGTGCAGAGTGGCGCTGTGCCCTGGGTAGGTCAGGGAAGACACAATCCCTGCTGCTTACAGGGCAGCCTGGTAGCTGGCACAGTGTTCTCTTGAGTTCTGACTCTCATTGAAAGGAATGTTCTCATCTGAATGAACCAGGGTCTCAGGTGTCTCATTCTACTCCTATATTAATTGCACTCTCAATGTGCAAGAACACAAGTCCTCTTTACCAACTCATAACTCTCAATTTTTAAAAGAAATATATAATATACCTATGTGATTTTTAAAGCCAAACAATACAAGAGGATAGATGAAAAGTAAGCCTTCTTTTAAACCTTTCAATATGAATCCCACAAATATACTTCATAATGATGTTAAAATTCTTTGTGTTTCTTTCCAAAGCTATATTATGCTGATATGAACATGTGTACTTACAACATCCCCCATCACCTCCCCCACTCCTCAACTTCTACACAGTGATAGTATAATGCACATTCTACCCTGTTGCTTACTAACTTTACTTAACAATTTGACTTGGGGGAACTCCATGCCAAAGGCAGAAGTAATACTTTATTTTTGAAGACCACATAATATTGTATCATAAAGATGTGACGACATATGCTATTAATGATCATTTGGGTTATTTCTGTTCTTGTACTAAGAATGCTTCCGTAACTCTCTTTATGTGGAAGCATATGCACCTGTACAACTCAGTGTGTCTTGATTTTAACTTGCAAGCTTGTGTTGTGTAACTTTCTGACAACACAAGAAATTGGCCAGAGAGAGAAAGACAGTGGGGAATATAATGGCAGTGCAGAGGCTTATTTAGAGCTGGTGAATGAGCTCTCCAGATGCTTTTTGGAGTGCTGTGTCTCGTTTCTCATGTTGCTTCAGACTATTATGTCCTAAAGCCTCTTCTTGAACCTTTTTGCTGGGTACCCAGTGAGTGATGGATGGATACTGTTTGTAAGATTGATTCATGTGACACTTTTGTTTGACTTTTGGCAGGTTGTTTATAAGAATAACGACATACGTCTGGAGCTGTCCCGCCTGGCCCGGATTGGGGACACCAAGATGAAAATCTATGGTGAAGTTGTGTTCAAGTGTGAGAATGTGGCCACACTGGATCCCATCAACTTCGAGACCCCAGAGGCTTACATCAGCTTGCCCAAGTGGAACACCAAACGCATGGGCTCTATCTCCTTCGACTTTCGCACCACCGAGCCCAACGGCCTGATTCTCTTCACTCATGGAAAGCCCCAAGAGAGGAAAGATGCTCGGAGCCAAAAGAACACAAAAGTCGACTTCTTTGCCGTGGAACTTCTTGATGGCAACCTGTACTTGCTGCTTGACATGGGCTCCGGCACCATCAAAGTGAAAGCCACTCAGAAGAAAGCTAATGATGGGGAATGGTACCATGTGGACATTCAGCGAGATGGCAGATCAGGTAAGAAGAGGCGGGGTATGTGCCTGAGAATAGAGGAATCTAAGGTTTCGCACTTGCATTCTTGTTGAGTTTTTGGCTATTCTCTTTACTAATTGTTGGTATGATTACGTTTCTAGACAAAATACTTCTCTCTTGGCTGGCTTGTACTCTCCTGTTCATCTCCCCTGGCACTCACTGCACAATCATCTTCATCATACTTCTAAGACTCTGGAGCTAAGGATGATTTTTCAACTAGTATTTCAACTACCAAAGTGACAGCTTTGTCACTAGTCTGATAACCCCCCTTTCTTTTTGTCATCACTGCAGAAACCAATTGTGACCTCATAGATGCTGTATTACGTGATCATTCTGTTTGATAAGCTTCACTGTGTAAGAGTCCATGCGATGATATACCCTTAAATATTGGCAAGAGTCATGTTGCAGGGAGAAATTATGACAACAAAGGAAAAGGCAAATTGATTTTTCCTGAAGTCACGCTCAATTTAAAGCCTTCCTTTGGTGTGAGAGCCTATATTTCACTCTGGGCTCAGACCTCACTAACTCTGTCTTCCTCTTCATAACCTTTTACATTTGGTTTAAATGGCTTTGTGTGCTTTCTGCAGCTGCAGATCAAACAAGTTAGCCCCAGGCAGTATATACCCACTCTGGAATAGTAACACAGTGTGTGTGTGTGTGTGTGTGTGTGTGTGTGTGTGTGTGTGTGGCAGTGTTGGGGCATAAATAGAGTTTGGGGCTTCTGAATGCCTAAACAGTTTGTCCAACCCTGAGGCAATGTAGGTCACATTCTCTGCTACCAGAAAGGGCGCTTCCCAAGGAGTGGTAATTTGAACATTTGCATTTGGACTCATTTTCTATTCCTCATTTAGGTAGTATACACTCAAGAAGAGCCTTAGGTGCATGTTCTATTTTTCATGCATTTATTCTCCTCCTGAACATAAAAAAAGGCTTCATTTGGATATTTTCTTCCTAGTTGCATTTGGCCAGTGAAAGAAAGCAATAGGTTCCCCAGAAGGCTGAAATCAGACATGGCTGAGCTTTGATGGGATGGCTTTCCTGCATAATTCCAGAGCTAGATTATGAAAGAGATGGGCAACATTGCTCTTAGCTAGAGCTGAATGGGTTCTGCGCAGGCCCAGATTGCAGCCCTGGATGTTTTATTGCCCAGTAGGAACCCCTATTGATTGTCTGAAATTTGATCAGAACCAAGAGGCTTCAAGTTAAATGTGCTTGTTGAATAAGAATAAACAGTTTGGGCTTTTTAAAGAGAAAAACATACAAAAAATTAATTTATCTGGAGGCTAAATCAATCTTCTCCCCCCACGTGGTCTCCCTCTCCTTCTCTTCCTCTAAGTTGTTAGCAGGGACTGAGCTAGACAGCTGTCTCAGAATTATAAAAACAAACAAACAAACACAAAGAAAAACACTATTGTTGGTTAAGACCATGTGTTGGGTCATGGTTAAAGGGTTTTGTGTCTAATCTAGATCTTAACACAACTTAAAATTTATTTATCTGTGTCACATGTAGGCTAGCACACATGAAATTGCCATATGTTTATTTCTGTTTATTCCCAACAATAATTTTTTTCTAGTAGAGTAGCTATTTTGTTTAGTTTTGTTAGAACTACCAGTGGGCCCATATTTGACAAATATGTTTGTATTTCAGAAGCCTGGAATTTCATATTTGTAGGCTATAGTATTGGGTTTAAAGTTCTGATGAATTTGATCAAAACCTTTACAAATTTATTGTATAAATAAATAATTATCCCAGGAAAACAGTATAACTTGACATTTTAATATGAACCATTAAATTTCATTTTTTTTAATGAGGCAAGTTGCTGATATGTTGTTTTTTTATTATAAACCCATGGAAATAAGGATTTTTATAAAAATGAATGTATCATATCTAAATGTGGCATCTTTTTCCTGATCATCCTGAAGGACAATATGACTAAGAAGTGATCTAGAAACTTTTTCAATCATGCCTCAATCAGAAAAGTAAGTCTGAAAAATAATAAATGGAAGCAAAGAATATTGGTCACACACGCAGAGGACAGTTCTTAAGATGTATTTAAGGATCCAAATTTTGAATCAGTTCTACTACTGTCCTTCCTGGATGTAAATGTCCCTGCCTATTAGTTGGGGATCAGTTTATCTTTGTGGACATGTGGAGGGTAAAGAAGGGAAACTGTGCAAGAGAAGAGGTTAAGAGGCACAGATCTCAACTTCTTCATTTGTATAAGAGAGAGAGAATAAAACTCCTGACTCTCAAGATTGTTTCAAGGATTGAATTTTAAAGAGACACAAATGGACTGGGCTGTAGCTAGGTGGTAGAGTGCGTGCTTATGTGCAAGGCCCAGTTAGTACCATCCCTGCACCAAACATTAAGTAAGCAAATAAGGAAGTAAATACACAAGAGCATACGGCATCCAGGACATTCTTATTGGTGTGATGGATTCTGAAGCAATAAGAAACCAAAATGCAAAGCACATTTCTCTTTGAGAAAACTTCTAAGGGAGAACTGGGGAAACCAAGTATCAGCCATGCCTGTCCCAGCCCAGATGCCCCTCAGTGTCCTGCCTGTTCTTTTCTCACACTTATGGTTTATACATTGTGTCAACTTGAGAAGTCTAGAAGCTTAATTAAGTAAGGTAGCAGCTCTATATCCTGGGGTGTAGAGGACAAGCTGTTACCTGTTCATTGTGTCAATTTGAAAAGGTCAGAAGTTTAGCTGAGAGACTCAGCAGGGAGCCAGGGGTCTTACTTTGTAAACATCCTCATCCTGTGCAAAGGAAGGCAAGGAGATTTGTGAATGCTACACCCACCCTGGGGGAGGAGTGTCCTGTGTACAGTATAAGGGAGGAGAAGAGGCTTGCTCTTGCCCCTTTTACTCTGGCTGCTTTTGCTGGGCTGCTGCCTTGAAGTGTTAGTGCCATGTCACCCTGCCTTGGAGCCAGCTGATTATGGATTGAAACCTCCAACAACTGTAAGAGAAATAAACTTTTCCTTCCCTAATTTTGGGCATCAGGTATTTTGTCCCAGCAACGAGGGAAAAGTAACCAAGACACCAAGTATCAGCTAACCCTGTCCCAGTCCAGATGCCCCTCAGTGTCCTTCCTGCTGTTTTCTCACACTGATTTTGTGGTTTAGAGCATACTTTACAGTCTTGATCTCCTTCGATCTTCTTAGCCCTTGTGCTTATACCCGTCTTAGCTGAGGGAATTGAGGCTCAGCCAGGAGTGAAGGCTGACTGATAGATGACACAAGCTGGTTATGTTGGTGCTCCTACAGCACTCTAAGAATAATAAATACTTTTAAAAAATTTTTCTGGCAGTATGTTTTCATATTATCCAGTAAGTGCTACTCTCTTTGCTTTGCGCCTCTTTCCCCTGGATTGTGCATGGCTGGATCTTTCTCACTATTCTAGTCTCAGCTTAACTGTCCCTCATCAAGAGAGGCCTCCAATGACTACACACTTTAAAAAAAATAATTGTATCGGTACACTTTTGATACCCACAGTGATCGCATTCATCGTAAGGAATTCATACCTGTACAAACTATATCGTGATTCTCTTTTCCCCATTCCCCTCCTCTCCCATCAACCCTCCTTCCCCTCCTTATTTACAAAAGCTTTATTTACATTTTTTAAAAATTTCTATACTTTTTTTTTTTGTTTTTTTTTTGCGGCACCAGGGATCGAAGTCACAACCTCGCACTTGCCAGGGCAGGTGCTTAAGCCACTGAGCCGAACTCGTGGCCCTAGTTTTTTGAGTCAGGGTCGCACTATGTAGCTCAGGCCGGTCTTAAGCTCGCGTTGTAGCCCAAGCCGGCCTCGAACTCACAACGCTCCTCCTACCTCAGCCTTCCGAGTGCTGGGATAATTTCTATACTTTTAAAAAAATAATTTTATCGGTACTCTTTTGCTATGCGCAACGATCACATTAACCATAGGGAATTTGCACACTTTAAATGAGAGTTATCGGCCGCTCCCGGGTCACCCACCTTGCTCTCTTCCTGCCAGCTGCTAATTTCTCTTATTTATTGGACTTTGTAGTTGTTTGTTTCTTTTGCTTCTCTACAACATCAGTTCAGTGAGAGGAAAGATGGGCACGCCTGGCAAACTCATCTCTCCGTCTAGAACTATACAAGACATACACTGATTAAATGAACAAATAAACATGTGGCAGTTAAAATGTATCAATGGTAAGGTCCAAAATATCCCCTAGCAGGGCTCTTCGCTAAGCTCCACCTACAGATGATCAGGACTAAGACAGGAGAGCAAGGCGCACCGCACCCGTAACTCACACTGCTGCGTCCCTCCCCCACCCCAGGTACCATATCCGTGAACAGCAGGCGCACGCCCTTCACCGCCAGCGGGGAAAGCGAGATCCTGGACCTGGAGGGGGACATGTACCTGGGCGGGCTGCCCGAGAACCGCGCAGGCCTCATCCTCCCCACCGAGCTCTGGACCGCCATGCTTAACTACGGCTACGTGGGCTGCATCCGCGACCTGTTCATCGATGGCCGCAGCAAGAACATCCGGCAGCTGGCGGAGATGCAGAACGCCGCGGGCGTGAAGTCCTCCTGTTCCCGCATGAGCGCCAAGCAGTGCGACAGCTACCCCTGCAAGAACAACGCCGTGTGCAAGGACGGCTGGAACCGCTTCATCTGTGACTGCACCGGCACCGGGTACTGGGGCCGAACCTGCGAGAGGGGTGAGTCCGCCCGGGGTACTACTCCCTGTGCCTCCTTTGCTGTGTCTGTGCTTTTCTTCCTCCAAAAAGGACTTGTTGGGTTCACTGACTTCCAGAAAGTACCCTTTCCTAAGCCGAATGCTTGGATTTGTTTGGTTGGGATTGGGAGGCAGTCAGGGAAACTAGAATAAACACTCACGTGATCATGATACACTTTTGATTAAGGATTTCTATTTAGAAAGGATGACTAATCTCTTTGGGGATTCCAGGAGGGATCACTAACTAGCTATTTCACTTATTCATTTAGCGTGTGCTTCTTTAGTCTTTTCGATGTGTTCACACCTGGGTTAGGCTTTAGAAAGCAAATATTGAACGAGACTTATCTATCTCTGTCTTTATGGAGTTTGCTGGCCTAGTGGAATTAAATAATTACTGACATGGTGAACTTTGTAAGATGCCGAGTAATGAATTGCTTACAAACATGAATTCTGGTGCCAAATGGGGGGTGGGGTGGGGAGATTTGGTCCTCATCAAGTCGTGTGATTTTCAAGCCAATCAGTGTTTCTGAGGCATGATTTCCTCGTTTGAAAAACAAAGGTAGTTAGGCACCTATCTCAGCAGACCGTGATGATGATCAAGTGATTCAGTAGGTTCCTGAAATATAGTGAGTGCTTAGTACACATTAGTGAGTATTGTACATGGTTATTATCATCATTATCATTTAAAATAAAGAAGTACCCTTTGGAGGGAACTCAAGATATTATAAGAGCTCGATCAAAGTTTCTATAAAGAATATCTAAATTAAGACTTGAAATAGCAGTAGGAGTTAGCTTGGCAAAGATATGTGAAGGAAGAGTGTGGGTCAAATAGAAGGACTGTGTGGGCCTAGGAACAGAGGTGAGAGACCAGGCAGAGCTGAGGAACTGGATAAAGTCCAGAATGGACTGGATGCTTTTTCTTTTTTTCCTGACAAAGTCTGTAATGGAGTAGAGAGGGGGCAATATGATGGTAATGCAAGAGGTGGGGGTAACCTTTTAGAGCAGCCAGAAAGTGTGCTGGTGGTGTGTGTGGGGGGTGCATCCAATTTTCCCATCCTACATTGGCACTGAATTTATAGTTTGGGCCAAGAACAGAGATAAAAGTTAGCAAAGGAACAAAATCAAGGCAAGAATATTCCATTCTATGAAACATACCTCATTGACAGCTTGGGCTAATTTTTTATGTACCAAGAACACAAAATCAGGTTGTCTATCTACAGATTCTCAGCTTCTATTTTATATGAAAGGATGCTTTAGATAGTTATCAAGTATTTGCTGAAGACCTACCTCTGGGCTTTGGGATACCACATCTGTAAAAGGAGCTTATTTATTTAGCTGAGGAGCTGCAACATCTACATAACAAGTAGGCAATCAGAGATACAAGGCAGCAGCATAGGATCTTCTAGGGCTAGACTAGGAGGATGTGGAGATTTTGAGACCAGAAGAATGTCTTGAGGACAGACTTGGCAGGGTCACATTATTAAGGAACATCAGTAGCCAGAAATCGTGCAAGTGTCAGAAGTCTGGTGATGGGCAGTGTTCTTGGACAAGGCCTGGTGCTGGTGCTGTGCTGGGTGGCCCGTGAGAAGGTGTTTTTAAAGGGTGGTTTTTGTGGGGTCAACAGTGTTACTAGTTAAAACACATTTCAAGAGAACTGCATGCCAAGAAAAGACACGGGACACTAGAGTGAAGGAGAAAAAAGGAACTTTCTTGTAGCTTATATATTTTAAATGCGGATTCATTGGATTTTCAAAGCAGCACCTGTCAGTACATGAGCTAAGATGAGGAGGGAGCCATCTGGAGTAAAAATAGGCCACATGAGGCTTATAAGTCTGTCAGGTACCTGGACTCTTTCCAAATGTCTTTCTGGAGTAGCCTACCCTGGTGCTGGCATGGAGAGATAGAAAGGTCATTTGCCCTCTGAGATGCAGAAGACTGTTTTGATGTAAACCATGGTGTTGTGCGTCTTCTGCTGTCTACGAAAGCAGTGTAAGCACCAAAGGCCACGTGACTTCTTTTTTGGTCTCCCCTAACTCAGAATCCTTGTGGTTGTTGGAGACAGGGAGAAATGACTGTAGCCAGCTGTGTAAGGTGTCTATGAGCTCACCTATTCCAAGGGCAAATCAATGGGAGTTTGTCCAAAATTTGCCAAGTACAGTGAAAGTCATCACAGCTTTTACGTCGTCACTTCTGACTAGTCATTAAAAGGCAGCTGATTGGGGATATATGAGGGACAATTATTCTTGGTACATTGCAGCCAAGAGTCATCCATTCTGGCCAAATGAGAACGAGCTTCACAAATCTAAGACATTTTATCTATATATCACTCAAATCCCAGACTGTTCAACTGATTGTTTTGTTGTCCCCACTAATTGTTTTTTGCCCCTCTGTTGTTCCTGACACCATGTCCAGAATGAGTCAGTAGAGTATAAAAATGATAGGTCTGTGCTCTGCTAGCAAAGAAAATAGAACTTTGCAATGACATTGTTTTTCCTCTGTTGAAACTGATTCTTCCATGAAGACACTTTGATTATCTTTTCTTCATTTTTCATGTGAGCCATAAACATTTGTTAGGGTTTTGGTATGTTCCAGGCACTAAATTCAATGCTGAAAATGTAAAACAATAAACAAACATAACACAGACCCTACTTTTGATCAAGGGGTATGTGATCTTCCTGGGGTGGGGTGGGAAGTGTTGAACATGTTGGTAGATGTTATGGTGGTCTGTAGGAAAATTGTAGGGCAATCAGCTGGTGACCACATCTATATGGAGGACTGATGGTGGAGAGAAGGGGATCCATGTTTTCTTCAGTCCTGTTTCTAACAATACTATAATCTGTTTCTACCTCTGATCTTAATATCCACTGTAACATTTCTGAAGGGTCGTAAGGGAAAAATGTTTAGTATCCTTTTTATTCAGAATTATGATGCTCTTTGGATGAAGGAATGCTTCACCACCTACCCTAACATCAACCTGATCTCTCTACTTTCTATTCTTTGTCTATTTTTTTCTTAGAATCTTTAAACTTAAACCTAGAGTTGATAATTTGTACTAAATGTGATTACCCTAAGAAAATTCTGGAAACTGTGTGCTCCTCCTGCTCTGAACTGTGTCCTAGAATGAGACTTCTTAGAAGGTGAGCTGCTTGCTCTCATTGGTCCTACAGTAGATATGGTAGCTTTAGAGAGAGTCAGTACGTATAAAATGGATAAAACAAGAATGGAATGCTAAAAAGTGGAATTCAGAACTGGGTATAACTCAGGTCACACACACACGCACACACACAAAATGAAAAGTGCCCAAGACCCAAACAAAAATCTTACTCTGAAGGACGAGTCTCAGGTAAAGGATTTCAACAGAGGTAAGATAATAAAGCAAGGGAACTAGGGAATATGTAAGTATTTGGGATGAGGATTAATTTGCAATAAAATGGGACAACTTTTACTCCTACCTGAATAAGAATGCTTCTTTTACCAATGAGAATGAGAAACTCTAAATCTTTTTTGTTTTTTTTTTCTGGTACCTGGAATTGAACTCACAATCTCTCACCTGCCAGGCAGGCACTTAAGTCACTGAACCAAGCTCCCGGCCCTATTTTTTCAAGGCAGGGTCGCACTATGTAGTTCAGGCCGGCCTTGCTCATATCGTAGTCCAAGCTGACCTCGAACTCACAACACTCCACCTACGTCAGCCTCCCGAGTGCTGAGATTAAAGGCATGCACCACCACACCCGGCTGAGAAACTCTAAATCTTGACACCTTGGAATTGATTTGAGACGTATTTAGATTCTCTTCATCATAACCTGGTGGTGTTCTAAGACGATGTAAATGTCTTTACCAGTCCTGATTAATTAACCCTAGCCACTTTGATGTTCTATTCATGGTGTAGGGGACAGGCCATCATGTACAGTGACTGGCTGATTGTATTCAGTGGAAGGCACATAGTGAGAGAGATATTCTATTATTGAGGTGGGTCTTATTCTGTTAAGGCAAGTATCGATGCAAGGCCAGGCACTCGCCAGTTCAGATAAAAGCCAACTTTTCAAGTTCTTCGGAAATAGGTGAGAAAACTAAACTCTTGGAAGATGCATTTTTAGAAGGACAATTTAGGTCATTTTCCAGAAGAAAAGTTGTGTTTTAGATTTTATTGTTTTAATCTGCATTCTCCTATAAATTCAAATTCTTTTCTGCCGTAAAACAGGGAATCCAGAGAATCATCAGCGTTGGAGACTGCAGCAAAGACTCTAGACGTTAGACCACTATGGTCTCCTTAAGAACTTAACTTTTATGAACCAGAAAAAATACATTCTGTAAAAGAATTGCATACATATTAAGTAATATTTGAAAAGTATAGGAAAGTAGCAAGAGGTAGGGAAAAAAAGCACCCAGTGTTCAAACACGACTGTTAGCCATTGATGTTATTCTGACAATTCTTTCACTGTAATGCATAGGATTTAGTTTCTTATGTATAGTTATAATCATGCTGCAGGTATAATTGTGTGTCCAACTAACCCCACTTAATATTATATTGCAGCCTGTATTTTTTCTTCCTTGGTGTTGTATAACACTTTCATATTATATGTTACATATGATATTGTATCTATTATGTAACATTCAATCTTATAGTCATATGGCATACAATGTATACATATAAATATTATGTATGTGACATTATACACTGTATTTATTTATTATATGCAGTACACAATATGTATTATGATATACATTTTATGTATCTCTACGCACACACAATCTTACTGAAATATTCCTTTAGGGTTCCTCCAAGATAGGTACCCTGAATGTAGGCCACATTATGTTCCAGACTCCAAGCAACATGAAACCCTTCACATTTTTTCATCCTGTCTTTTCTTGGCAACTTCTGCTATCTGCTCAAAGAAAGTATTTCCTGGGATCATGGAACCTGGATGCGTTTGAAAACATTACCTTACAGAACCAAGAAAATGTGATAGAGAGGGCAAATCTGCTGTTTTCCCAGGTGACTAGAGGTCTGTTTTTCTGATGTGTTCACCAGGTGAAAACCAGGAATACAGATATTTTGATTTCTCTTGTGTCAACAGAAAAGGCGTGCAGGCAACAGCTGTTCACCCTCCCTGGTCAGGGGCTTTCTTATAGCCAATCTCACCTATTGCAGTTGTCTTCCAGGGGGCCCACAGCAGCATTCTGCCTGGGAAGGGTGAGATCTACACTGAGTGAGGCTGGGATGGTCATTTCGATGCTGCACAGATGCCACACTTGAAATTGTGACACTGGAAAATACTAGTGTCAGCAGATACCATTGATGTTACTTGTATTTAACCTTCATTTTATTAGGTGGGGAATTGGAAAGCCTGAGAAGTTAATACTACTTTAACTTGGGATAGCTATAGAATGATTGGAATTCATGAGTTTTGACTCTGATCTTTTTCACTTCTCATTACATTAAGGGCCTTTCCTTCCCATATATACAATTTACACTCTAAGATCATTTAAGAAAAAACAATGTATATGTCTTTGTTTCTCCACAGTATATAGCATTCTCATATACATACTCATCCTATGTGCTTATTAAATGTTCTCTCAGTGTTCTCTTTGTGTTTCCTCTCTGTTTTCATAGCCACCTTGGTCTCCTTATTACCAAGGTTGGGATTTCTAACCTAGAACTCTGCTTGGTATTCCAGATTTCTGTACCCTCATTTGTTTACTTGATTTCTTCATTTGTGTATCTGAAAGGTATCTTAATCGTATCAGTGGCAAACAAATCTTGAGTTTATCCTTCTTGTGCCAAACTTATTTTACTTTTAGTTTTTCTCATTTCAGTAAATGGCATCACCAGCGCCCTTGGACATTTTCTTTGACTTTTCTCTTACAACATTCAATTTATGTCACCCAGTCTAACTCCTTCCTGATTCTGTTTACTTCTTATCTAGTATCATCAACATAGGTTAAGCTACACTGATCTCTTTTTTGGATGATTAGATAGCAGGCAATAGTCCCATGAAAAACTCAATTTTTTTTTGCCTTTGTTAGAATGTTAAAGTTAGAGTATAAAAATTTCTGCCTACTCAATATATTTTTACCTTAAGTCCATTTAATTGCTGTAGGTTTTGTGTCTAAAGAATTATGGGAAATGAAACTATGATGCTTCTTTGGAACTTCAACATTGACATAGGAATTCTGTAAACAGGTCTGTAGCTCAGGTTGGTGAGGACTTAAGTTTGTGCAGGACATATTTCCTACCCTCCATGAGCTCACAGTTCAGCAAAGGGGATAAACAGACTCATAATCTGCAAACTGTACTGCCATCTACCAAGGACAGTGATTAAAATAATAATCAGAAAGGAGAGAGAAGAAATAACAACTAGAAAATGAGATGTGAGCAACATTGCATACTAGTTTGTAACCATTTCTGGATCCCACTGGGGTCTGCTCAGTCTAACTCATTGGTGTGAGAATAGAAGTTCTAGACTACAAGGGCAAATATAACAATACAGGTTGATTTCACTGGATGTAATGTCACTGACAGGGTATCAGCCTTATGACTGTTCTCCAATCCCCAGGGATCTCTAAAACATTATTTAGATGCATGACCTTGATATCATTACTTTGATTCTCTGGCCTCTCTGTTCTGCAAGAATAAAATGAAGCAATCGAGTTTCATGCTCTCTCAGGGCCTTTCCACTCTGAAACTCTTAGATTCTCAAATGTCATCAGCTTGGCAGTCATCACTTTTGCCAAGTAAAAAGAAAAAGGCGACTGAAGGGCAAAATAGGAATGAGAGTTCTTTCTTGCAATCTGCAGAACTGTCTGGGTCAGGATACTGGGTTTAGTTATCTCCACAGTGTAGTGAACTATTCCCATTTTTGGCTCACTTGCCTAAGGAAATGAATACCTTGGTGTACTAAGTAATTTTCAGGCCTATAGTGCAAAAGATTTAATTGATGGACTAATGGGTAGAACCTTTGATTTTTTTCAGAGCCTTACAAGGTTTTCTATTTTTGGCCCATTGTTTACCCCTTGTGATGGATAATGACATATATTTGAGAACAGGGCTTTCCAAGAAATATACACTTCATGGACATCAATTGTAGAATCTCTAATTTTTCTTATCTGTTATTACTTAAGTTATACAAATGTATCTGTAGTGACAACCACAGTGGTAATATTTAACCTCTTATCTCTTCCCCAGTTATGTAAGTTTTTCCTTCCACATCCCTAATATTATATGATCCCAGGAAAATGTACTGTAGTCCATGAGTTGTTCCAAGAGTTTTTCCACCCAATCAGGGTCTAAGATACCCCTGGTCATAACTTCCTCTATTAGTCCAAAGAATAGAAAAGCATATCCTAGTTATTCTAGAATCTTTAAACTCTAAGGGTCTCAGGCTTATAGACTGGAGGCTTAGGAGATGTTTGAAAGATCTACCCCTGTGCCTGCTTTCAGCCTGAGGATGGGGTCACCAGTTTGGTACAAGGAGTGACCATTGTTTATGAACTAATTTTGTGCCTGCTGCCAGCTGTGGTGCTGTCAAATGCAGGGACACGTTGCCCATTTACATCACTGCTCAGTACCTTTATGACAGCCTTCGCTAGAAGCAGCTTAACTACCAGCAGACATCTGCCCATTAAAATGCAATAAATTGAGAGTTGCTAAATTATGAGAAACAAATGCTTTGAAATGCAACACAAGGGGATCATTGCCGGCTCTTCTAGCATCTCTGTCTTTGTTTTGTTTCACTTTGTTTTCACAGAGAGATAAATCTTTCTTTGCCCCAGTTTGGATTAAGAGACCAAGAAAGTTAGAAAACCTAGTATTTGTTGAAGGAAGTTATGCACCTGTTCTGTGTTAGGCTCTTAATATGCACTGGGTCATTTAACCTTCACACCCACTTTACAGGCTGCATTTTATTATCTACTTTTTCTAAATAAAGAAATTAAGTGTTCAGTACCTTCCAAAGTACTGACTGTTATATACCTGGAACTGCGTCATATACTCGGGATACAAAGGCATTCTAATGTCCAGGGAAGGTGTGACATAGGATACAGAGAGAAATAACAGGGAAAGAATTGAGTGAGAATGTAACAGTTGTAACAGACTTTTTTTATTTTTTAAAGAGAGTAATAGCACAGAAAAATAAAAAACAATCAAAAAACAAAGCAAAAAAATAAACAGCAACAACAGCCAAATGACAACAACATCAACAATAACAATAACAACAACAACAACAAAAACCAATAATGATACAGGATTTCACAAGAAGGTGGTAGGAATTTAACTACAGTTGTTATATTACATAGGGTTATCTTCAAAGTAGTTGCTCAGGTTACCAGATACAGGCATGCAAAATTGATCAAACAGTACTATTTCCCTTTGAGCAGTTTCTTTCCCTTTCATTATATCTATTGTAACTTTTGGATTTTGTTTACTTTTAGTTCTTACACCAACGAGACAATACGGTGTTCACACATGCAAATCTGATTTATTTCACTTATAAGTATGGACCCTAGTGCATCCACTTACCTATAAAAGTGTCTATTTTATCCTTCTTTATAGCTGGGTAGTAGTTCATGGTATAAAAATACCACAACCTTTGTATCTGTTCCTCAGGTGATGGGCATTTGGGTTGTTTCCAAGATTATGCAGCTGTAAATATAGGTGCACATGTATCGCTGAGGTATGATGTTTTCAATTCTTCTGAGAGAATACCTGGAAGGGGAATAGCTGGATTGGATGGGACCTCTAATCCTAGTTTTTTAAGGAATCTTCACACTTATTTTCATAGGGTTTTATCAGTTTGCACTCTCACCAACGATGTGATGTAGAAGGGTTCCTTTTTCCCCACAGCCCCTCCTGCATTTGTTTTATGCTGATTTCTTGATAGCCATTCTTTCTGGAATGAGATAATATCTCAGTGTTGTTTTAATTTTCATTTCTCAAATGACTAATGATGTTAAACATTTTTGCATACATTTATTTGCCATTTCAATTTCTTCATCTGAGAACTGTGTATTCATCTCAGATGCCCATTTTTGGATTGGATCTTTGAATTTGGGAGGCCTGATTTTTTTCAGTTCTTTATATGTTCTAGATAGAAGTCCTTTGTCAGAGTGACACTAGGCAAAAATCTTTTCCCAATGCATGGGTCTTTTTTTCATTCTGTTGGTGATTGCTTTTGATGTGCAAAAACTTTTTAAAACAATGAGATCCCATTTGTTGAGTCTTTGAGGTACTTCCCATGCAGTTTGATTTTTGTTCTTGAACTCTCTGCCTACCCCTATGTCCTTGAGATTTTTACTTACTTTGTCTTGCAGTAAATTTTTTCTGTGTTAATACTTAGATCTTTGATCCATTTTGACTTTAGTTTCATGCATGGTGATAGGCATGGGTCTAGTTTAAGTCTTCAACATGTAGAAAGTCAATTTTTCCAGCATCACTTATTACAGAGGCTATCTTTCTTCCCGTGAACATGTTTGGCCTCTTTGTCAAAGATGAGGTGGCTGAGTATCTTTGTAGTTGTGTCTGTATTTTCTCTTTCACTGGTCCTCAGGTCTGTTTATTTGCCAGTACCGTGCTGATTTTCTTATAGCATCCTGTAGTATGATTTCAAGTCAGGGATTGTGATGCTTCCTGCCTTGCCTTTGTTGCCCAGGATTACCTTTGCTATTCTAGGTCTCTTCTGGTTCCAGATGAATTTTAGGAGTGTGTTTTCTAGATCTGTGAGATATGCTAATGATATTTTGATTGGGATTGCATTAAATCTGTATAAGAGTTTTGGGAGTATGGCCATTTTCATGATGTTGGTTCTTCCTATCTATGAGCAAGGGATATCTTTCCATTTTCTGATATCCTCTATGATTTCTTTTTCAGAGTATTGTAATTTTCAATGTATAAATCTTTTATTTCCTTTGTTAGATTGATTTCTAAGTATTTCATTTTTGGGGGTGTTATTGTGAAGGGTGTGGTTTCTCTAATTTCTTTCTTAGTGAGATTGTTGTTTGTGTACAGGAATGCTATTGACTTTTGAGTGTTGATTTTGTAACCAGCTATGCTGCTGAATTTGCTTATTAAGTCTAGGAATTTGTTGGTGGAGGTTTTGGGGTCTTCTATGTAGTGTTTCATGTCACCTGTGAATAATGATACTTTAACTTCTTCCTTTTCTATTCTTATTCTTTTCATTTCCCTCTCTTGTCTAATTGCTATGGCTAATGTTTCCAGAACTATATTGAATAGGAGGGGTGATAGTGAACATCCTTGTCTTATTCCTGGTTTTAGAGTGAAAGCTTTCAACTTTTGTCCTTTTAGTATGATGTTAGCTGATTTGTCACAAATGACTTTTATCAGATTGAGATAAAGACCAGCTATTTCGATTTTCTCTAGGGTTTTTTCCATGAGTGAGTGTTGGATTTTATCAAAAGTTTTTTCTTCATCTATTGAGATGATCATTCATTTTTTTGTCTTTGGCACTGGTAGTATGGTGTATTATGCTTATTAATTTGTGTATGTCAAACCATCCCTGCATTCCTGGAATGAATCCCACTTGGTCATGCTGTGCAATCTTCTTGATGATTTTCTGCATTCTGTTTGCTAGTATTTTATACATCTATGTTCATTAGGGAGATTAACCCATCGTTTTCTTCTTTAGTTGGTTTTGGTATAAGGGTAATATTTGCCTATAATGATTTAGGGAAAATTGCTTCCCTTTGAATTTCATTAAAGAGTGTGAGTTGTACTGGTCTTAAGTCTTCTGTATATTTCATGTAGAATTCAACTGAGAATTCATCTGGACCTGGGCTTTTCTTTGTTTATAAGTTTGAATTTCATTAAAGAGTGTGAGGTGTGTTGGTGCTAAAATCTCTAAATTTTGTGTAAAATTCAGCTGAGAATTCATTCAGACCTGGGCTTTTCTTTATTGGTAAGTTTTTTTTATTGCATTTTCAATTTCATTAACGGATACTGGATTATTCAGGATTTTTGTATCTTCTTGATCCAATTTTGGTAATTTATGTTTTCCAGGAATCTTTCAATTTCTTCTGCGTTTTCCATCCTATGAGAGTGTAGATTTTCAAAATAGGTATTGATGATCTTTTCAATTTCCACAGGATGTGTAGTGATTCCTCCTTTTTACTTATTGTGTGAATTTGAGTTTCTCCTTTCCTCTTTTTGATAAGGTTGGATAGGGGTTTATCAGTTTTATTTATTCTTTCAAAGAACCAAGTCTTCGATTCATTAATTCTTTGTATTATTTTCTCAGTATCAATTGTATTAATTTCTGCTCTAATTTTTATAATTTCCTCCCTATTTGGGCCTTGGGCTTGACTTTCTCTTCCTTTTCTAGAATTTTGAGTTGCAGCTTTAGGTTGTTTATTTGTGTTCACTCCGTTTTCCTGATGTGAGAATTCATCACCATAAATTTTCCTTTGAGGACTGCTTTAATTGTGTCCCACAGGTTCTGGTAAGTTGTATTTGCATTTTTGTTTGATTGCAGATATTGTATAATTTCTTCTTTAATATATTCTGTGACCCACTGGTTGGTCAGGAGAGTTTTATTTAATTTCCATGTGTTTATGGAGTCTTTTGTCATTAATTTCCAATTTTATTGCACAATGGTCAGATAAGTTCAAGTTTTTTTGCATTTATTGAAGCATGTTCTGTAGGCTAATATATGATTTATTTTAGATAACCACCCATATGCAGCTGAGAAGAATGTGTATTCTAATGTTGTTGAGTAGAACATTCTGTACACATCTATTAAATCCATTTGTTCACATGTTTGATTCAGTTCCATTATTTATTTGCTGACTTTTTGTCTAGTTGCTCTGTCTCTTTGTGACAATGGGTTCTTAAGGTCTCCTATTACAATTGTGTTATTGTGCATTTGATTTTTCATGTTTATTGATATTTGTCTTATATAGTTAGGTGCTCTCATATTTGCTGCATATATATTTATGATTATTAGTGCTTTCTCTTGAAGTTTTCTCCTAAGAAGTATCTCTTTTGAGCATTCTTGGTTTGAAGTTCACATCATCTGCAATGTGAACTACCCCTGCTTTTTTCTGAGTTCCTGTCACATGGAGTATTGTTTTCCATCCTTTGACTTTCAATCTATGAATGTGTTTCTTGTGTACAGCATATTGTTGGATTTTGTTTCATAATCTACTCTGCCAGTCTGTTTCTTTTGATTGGTGAATTGAGGCCATTTACATTGAGGGTTATAACTGATACATACTGACTTATCTTTGTCATGCTATCTTTCTGTTGTTGGTTCTCCACTTTTTCTCTCTGTTTAAGTGCTTGCCCTGCTTGATGGTTTATTTCTGTTGTTGTTCTTACAATTGTGGTCACCTTTATCCCTTTCTAGAGCATCTTTCAGTACTCTTTGTAATGTTGGTTTGGTGGTCGTGAATTTCTTCCATTGTTCTTTGTTATGGAAGTATCTTATTTCCCCATTGATTTTGAAAGATAATTTTGCAAGGTACATCATTCTGGGTTGGAAGTTGTTTTCTTTCAAGACTTGAAATACTTCACTCCTAGCTCTTCTTGACTCGAGGTTTGTGTTGAGAAGTCTGCCATGATTCTGATGAACTTTCCTTTATAAGTGATCTGTTTCTTTTCTCTGACAGCTTTTCATATGCTGTTCTTGTGCTGAATTCCTGGGATCTTAATTATTATATGTCTGGGTGAAGATTTATTTTGGTTATGGATAATCAGAGCCTATATGTCTCACTTATCTGCATGTCAGATTGTTTTCCCATAATTGAAGCATTTTCTGCTATTATTTCTGTAAATAGTCTTTTTATGTCATTTGTGTTGACTCCTGCTTTTTGTTTACACCTATCAGTCTTATATTGTTTTTCTTTGCATCATCTTGCAATTGTTGAATTGTTTCCTGGTTCCTTGTTATTTTAAAGAGATCATTCTTTCATGATTTTAAGCTTCCATCCTGTCTTCAAGGTCTGAGAGTCTGTCTTTAACTTCATTCAAGTAGTTTTGCCAGCTTTCAATGGAATTTTTAATTTCCTGAATATCTGTTTGAATCTGTTTTGTGCATTCTAATTCTTTCCTATATTGTTCATTCAAGTTTTCCATCATTTCTTATGTTCTTGTGTTTTTACCTATATCTTCTTGATGTATACTCAACATTTATTTCAAAATGTTTGTCATTTCTTTTTTTATAACCTGAGAGTTTATTTTTGATCTGATTTCCTCTATAGATTCATTAAGTTGTTTCTTTACTTCAGTTACTATCATTTCAGAAATTTCAGTGGTGCGATTTCCATTGTCTTTTATGTCAGTGTCTCATGGGATTATTCTTGGTGGGTTGGAGGTCTAAGAGTACATTTTGCTCTTTTGTTTTGTCATTTTCCTAGGTTCCTCTCAACAAGCTGATTAAGTCAAAGGTACTTATCATGCTGATTGACTGTCCCTCAGTGTAAAGCTTTGGGCGAGGAACCTGGGTTTCTCTAAACAGAGGCTTGCGGGGTGACAGAAAATTGACAGGTAGGGCTTCTGCCCTCCTTTGGCTCACTGTTGCCCCCACCATGGCAGAGGGTCTCTGGGTGGAGCTCTTGCAGACCTGTTCTTTTCCCTGGGGTGCCTCATGGATGGTGCCTGGGTGCTGTGCTGAGCTGGGTAGGGCTCAGTTCCTCTAATACCTATGAGAATGACTGGGGTGTTCCACTGATGGATGGCACTGGGGCATTAAGGTTGATTGAGCAAAAGCCTGATCCTCCAGGACCTGTGTGGTTAACCAAGGTGCACCTCTGAAGTATGACACTGGGGTCTTGCACTGGGCTGGGCAGATCTTGCCGCCTCTGGAACCCATGCAGCTTGCCAGGTGCTCCCCTGATGGATTATGGTGGGACACTGGACTGGGTAGAGATTGGATCTGCATGGCTAGCTGGAGTGCACCTCGAAATAAAGTTCTGGTGCCTTTCACCTGGCTGGGTGGAGCTCAGAACCTCTAGGACATGCTTGGTTAGCTAGGATGCACCCCTAAATTATCTAACAGACCACTTTTAACACGAGTTCTTCAACATGTTGGGACTACAGCAGTCAAATCTGGATTCCATGCCCAAGTTTCTGGAAGCAGAATCTATCTCCTGGGTTGAGAAGGCAGGAAAAGTAATCCAAGAAGATGGAAAATATAGGCAGAGGGCCAGTTACATCAGCTTTAAATCAAGAGTAGGAGACAAGAGCCCTAAATGAAGTAAGCAGAATGGAGAGTGAACTTAGGCACATATCTAATAGATACAGAAGGAACAATGTCAATAGGATATAGTTACCAGTTGTACACAACAGTGGCCAACACTTGGAGTACACAAAGTCTTGGCCACTGAATTGTACTGTTTCAACTCAACTCTCTTGAACCAGTGAAGATTCCTGGGAGGATTGAGTAAAACATATGCAGCAAAGAGCATAATCTGTATCTACTTTGGTGCCACTGGGAACATGTGAATTACCATTTCTCTGTGCATCAGTTTCCATATTCACTGGATTGTCTTGTTGGAAAGTTTTGTTAAGAGTTGAGGTGTATAGTGTGCACATAGAGACGCTGAAGTCACTGTGTCCCTTTCTTTATCTGGAATTCATTGATTTAAGAATGAAGGAAAAGTTTGGTAATTTTTCTATCTTGTGTTTTATTTTAGAAATGACCCACATATGATTTCTGTGTTCAGCATGTGATTTAGACAAAAGTTTAAGGCAGGGAGGTGAGCCATAAGGACATCACAGAGTATGATTTTCTCTGTACTTCTAGTGGTTTGAGTGTGGAATCCGGACTTGATGGCTACTGTTTCAAGATTCTAAAGAATTTGAGTTAAAATGATCTCAACCATTTTTGCATGTATTTGGTGGGAAGATGAGCTGAAGCTTGTCTCCCTTTCTCTTGCAAAGTGGCTAGATTTGAGATTAAACTAGCAGATCCATTTCTTGGAGATAGGAACATAATATTTTTAATTTTACCCTACTCTGGTCTCTCCTTTGGGTTTTATAGCATTGGCAGCAATACTGAGAGGGGTGTGTGTGTGTGTGCCTATATATATGTGTATATATATATATATATACACACACATATATATATGCATAGTTTCCTCTTCCAGTTTATAAGGCATTTATCTATTTTTAGTAAAGGTTCTGTTTTAATCCAATCTTGTGTTATTAAGAGTAAGAAGCAGCATATATGTAATAAGTATGAATAGGCCACTCTAAATAAGAAAATTTAAAACTGACTTGACACAAAGAAGACTAGGCAGAGTACAAAGGGTCGCAGAATTAGTTACCTTGCCAGTGGGACAGATGTATGTAAGAAAACTCCAGGAAAGATAAGAATGATTCTATTTTTAACTCCTTGTTTTGGTTCTTTGGCATTTTTTCTAAGAAACATCAATATCTTGCACATTTTGTGAAAATATGGGTTTATGCCTCTGTGATTTACTGAGTAGTGGAATCATGGCATTATAGTTAATGGCATGTAATCAATCCTCAGTAATTGGTAAATTTTATTTGAAATCTTGACATATGATTTAGAGAGGAGACATATAAAGGGAAGAGACATGTATATGTTTTTCCTCCCTTTCTCTTTTATCACTTGTCCCATTTTGCTGTATAAATGATAAATAAACCCAGTCCAGCAGAGACAATTTGGGAGTGACAATTGCATAGGAATAGAATCTTGGGTATGAAGGATTCTTGAAAGGCTCCCTTCTGTGGGCTATTGGACAGCTATTTCCCTGCCAAGTAGATGCAGTCTTTCTTGGAAAAGATCATTTCAAGCTTCTTAGCATGTTTAACCTTTACAGTAACACATTCTCATCAAAATGATGAACCCCAACAGAGCCTTCTAAGAGGCCAGTAAATCAGAAACCTTATGAAATCTACAGGATTAACATGCTCCCCTTCTTTATTCCTCCAGGGAAAGGAAGTCCTGTGCCTTTCAGATTTTAATCTCCATGGGGCCCTTGTCTGAAACTTCCTGCTGTGACCTGCTGGTATTTGAATATTGTTTCCTTGTAGTTGCTCAGGGTCATGTACTGACATCAGCTAAGGCTGGCACATTCTCTATCTTCCTCAGTGACAGTTGTACAAAATGATAACTGCTCTAATGTTTATTTAGTTGAATTCTTTCCATCCTTGAAGACTCATTTTTGGCCCTAAAAATAGTGACTGACTCTTAATGTCACTGTGCCCATAGTGGCAGGCTGCTGCTCAAAGAGACCACATCTCTTTGTTGTTCCCTTTGTCCTATTGGTAAGTGTGCAAGCCAGCATCTCAGCTACTATGGAAACTCCTCCCTTGTAAATCTGCAAAGTGAGACTTTGTTGAGAGTAGAGATAGAAGAAAAAAAATTGCATTTCTGACAACTGCACAGGTGATGAAAAACAATTACTGGATTTGGGAGGAGGACAACTCTTGTATCAGTTACTGTCTTAGTTACTTTTCGCTCGTTGCCGAGACAAAATACCTGATGCCCAAAGTTAGGGAAGGAAAGGTTTATTCTTACAGTTTCCCGGGAGTTTCAGTCCATACTTAAGTTGGCTCCAATGCAGCATGGGATGACGGGGCTACAGTTCCAAGTGGCTGCAAGCCACAAGGCGCGCTGGCAAGAGAGAGAGAGAAGGAAGAGGAAGTGAACAAGAGAAAGACCCGCCTTCCCTTACACTGTATGTCGGCTCCACCCCTAGGCGGGTGTAGCAGTCATGTCATTAATCCTGGCGCTAGACCACAAACAAACTGATCACAAGCATCAGACTCAGCCCCATCAAAAGTACATGAGGACTTGGGGGTACATAGGATACCCAATACAGTTACAGATTCATATTTATAATTTGGGAAGGGTCTCCAGAGAGTTTGAATCAAACCTAATATCCATGCATGCACAGCTCTTTGCTTCAATCCTTAAATTGCTGTGTAAACTCCGGCACATTTATTTTGTTTCTGTGTGCTGTTCTAAATAATAGAAGTGGTGAACTTAATTATTGCAGCAACTGTATAAGATCAGTGTTGTTTTCATTCTTAATTTTTATATGAGGAATTTGGATCTGGAACAGGCTAACTTGACCAAGTTCATTCATCTGGAATGTGGTTGAGGTGCCTTCTGGATCTTCCACTCCTGATACTGATCTTTTGTGATTAGTATTCTCTTCTTCTCCCAGTGACAAGGGAGCTCACTTTATAAAGCAACCTTTCCCTTTCACCATACTCAGTGTAACCTGTATCCTTTTGGTCTTGGTTCCGGCTTCGGGAGCCACAGAGGACTCACTCAGCATGCATTGTCTAGATATTTTCTATGGCATGAACATTGATGATACACAAACAGATGAACCTTACACTCTCTTCTACAATCAACCTTCAGTTACACAAAGAAAACTATTATTTTCCCATTGAAATGTCAGTCATTCTCAGGATAAACATTGTTATTATTTTTTCAATCAGTCTTCACTTGGTGTGGTTTTGAGCTCCTTAATAATCCAGTAGTCACTGAAGGAATATGGAAAAGTATGTGAATTTGCTGAATAGAAAAGTGACTTCCAGTTGGGGAATATTTGTAAAGAAAGCTAAGCTTGTTTAAGTAGTAGGTATGCATTATTAAGGTAATAATGCTCATGATTTTAAGACATTGTAGCATGTATGGATTACAGGTTTGTGTGGTCATTAGGATTCACTGGCATATTTATGGGGAGAGAGTGCTTTTGCTAATTTCTTATTCTAAATATACACCTTGGGCCCATTAAAGGTAACATCATATTATTTACTACCTTATTCTATTTATTTCTCATATCAAAATAGTTCTAATGCCATCTAATCTAATAGTTTGGCTAAATCATGTATCTCAAAATGAAATCTGAATGATGTGATCATAGGATCACCTGAAGATATCACTAGATCAGAAAATCCTGGTCTTGCCAATTATCAGCGATACAGAATCATTGAATACTAGAGTGAGTCAGGGCCTAACTCTGACTAACAGTAATTTACAAAAAGAGAACTGAATAATTTACAAAGAGAACTAAATTCAAAGTGTTTTTATAACTTGCCCAAAGCCACACATATGGTAAGCACAGCCACGGTGGGACTTACAACTCAGTGTTCTGAATCCTAGACCAAAGCTCTCTATCCTAGAGCAAGGCAGGGTATATTATTGCTTTGTGCCTCTGGGCTGTTTTTCCTTGTGAAGCTGATAGTGGGATGTTGGATAGTGCTGTTCAGAATACTTCCAACAAGCTCAGTGGGTCCTTGAGATTTTTTACATGTAATAGTCCCTTTATTTATTGCAAATAAGCTAGGCAATTAATTCACAGTTAGCAACTTATGGCCTGGAAAATCTCATTATCCAAACCTTACATTGTCAACACATCTGTTTAAAAAGGGATACTTAAAGAAGTGGTATGAACATCACAGATTCCTGATCGAAAGACAGAACCACTGAAAAGCAAACCTGGTGGGGGTTTGTAGGCTTGTACTGAGGGCATCAAAGCTACTTAAATTTACACCCAAGATAATTCACACTTATTGTGTGTGTACTATATGCTGGGTATAATTTGCCCATTAAGTTAAGAAGCATGAACTTGGGGGCAGAAAGAAGTAAACTTGACTTTCAATTCCATTACTTACTATTAAGTGATTTTGATATGTTTTTAATCCCTCTGGGCCTCAGTTTTCAGATCTATAAAGTCTCTCTAGGATTGTTGTGTGGCTTAAATAAGGTGATTATGTAAAAACATACTGCCTATAGCTTTGTAAATATTTAATACATGGAGAATGTTATTCTCTTATTTAATTTTTCAAGCAAGCTTAGAAAGCTTGTGATAGCAATCATATTTTTAGATAGTTAAACCAAGAATGAGAAAGGTTACTATACTCACAAGTTTAAGAAATACCAGAGATTTTCTGTTCTACTTTGCCATTCCTTAAGATGGAAGGCCTTGGAATTGGAATCAGGTGCATTAGGGAGAAAAAAAGAAATATGAAAATTAGAGTAGGTCCTTTTTATTGTCCAACACTATCTATTTTCTGTTTTAGGACATTTAAGGGGTAAATATGAGGAATAAGCAGAGTTTTCCATTTGAAGTAAATTCAGAATTTAGAAAAACAATCAAGATCTTCCACATTGTCTTACCTACAGTTGGTTCCTAATGGTAGAGAGGATCTCTGAGGTTCCATGGGGCTTGGGGAGAAACAAATGTGAAATGTGTTTGGGATGGAGAAGACATATTTTTCCCTATCGCAATTTGTCCAGAGCCACAACGTACCTTAATTCCTGTCCTTGACCTCCCCCCACTCCAGCCATAAACCAGAACCTATATAACTCATGTTCTGCTTGTCTGTCTCCTTCTCTGAATTTGTGAGCCACCAAAAATGCATCCCTGGAATATCAAAGACAGGAAAACAGCTCAATCTGTGTGTTGAAAAAAATGAAAGGATTAGTAAAAGCCTAAATTAATGAGAATAATTTTTAAAAGTTTGCTGTACTTCAGTTAGAATTCTGGCTTAGTATCTGACATATTCAGAGAAATTTGGTGCCTGAATCACGCCCCACTGACTCCCAGCAATAGATTAGGATTCTCTAGTGAACTGAAGTGGGGATGTGCCTAGAGCAGAATCCAACAGCAAGGAACTCTCTTAGGCTAGAACCTAGCCTTGACCCTGTGTCAGTTGCACAGAGGTAAAATTCTGTGTCATTTACAGGGAACAGGTGGAAAGGTGTGGGGAGGCGGATGTCCAGACAGAAGGAGATGCAGGCTTCTGTCTTCAGGGCAGGCAACTGCTACCATTTGAAGGCATGGAGTGACCTTGAGCTCTCCTTACTGAGAGGAGCTCTCAGTGAGTGATACCCTATTGTTTCTGCCCACTGTCTTGTCCTTTGCCCCTTGCTGTCATCTGTATCTTTCCCTTTTTTTCCTATTCCCTCCTCTTTCTCCACATTTTTCCCAGATTAAGCTCCTATCATCCTTTCTTCCTTCTGCATTCATCTTCTAGGCCTGATGTAGCAATAATGTTTATCTGTAAATGGACTTTTTCCTCCCAGAGTAATGAAATTGACCTTTGTTCATTCAGAATGTTTGACCTGAGGGCTATAAGTCTCCAAACTTGAGGTGGCTGGAGCCTAGCAGTTACCTGGGTAAGTGGCATCTGGTAGAGGAAGAGGTCAGGGCCCCAGGGTCTCTGTAGGCACCACCTTCAGCTTGGGAGCTGTCTCCTTTTGCACTCTGGTAAATAGGCAGTGATTTGGCCTTAAGAAACGGTGACTATAAACCAGGCGACCAAAATATAACTGAGGAGTGCAGAACAGTGTAGTGGAATAACATTCCCTACCTGAAGAAATGACCTGGCAGGTGAAAAGCAGTCACTCTCTGCCTAATGTAGGGTTTGTCCCTTGGACTTTCTTTAAACAGAGATTGTTGAAGATGGTGTGTTGGTCAGGAGATGTGTTTCAGGACGATGCTGAGCAGATTTATTAATTTGTGGATGTTCTTTCCCCTTTCTTTTTTCTTTTTAAGCCGCTCATGTCTTCCCTACCATTCTTTCACCTTCCTTCTTTTCTTGCCCATGATTCCTTCAAAAACTTACTTTCTTTCCTCTGTGAAGAACTTGTTTGACTCTATACAGTGCTTTTTCACTAGAACTGAATTCCTGAGGGCTTTGATGGAGCATTTGATATAATGAATCTTGACTTTGGCAGGACTGTTATTTTATTTTCATCAAATACTATTCAGTAAACCAAGCTCTAGATTATAGCTTTATTAGGAGTGTTTGCCTCCATTGGGAGAAATGTAAAAAATAAATGTCATTAGTGGGTTATTAGCAACATGATAGGATATGGGTTTCCACTTTTTAGAAAATAAACATTTATTTTTATGATAATTAAATCAATATATCTGTACTGTCAAAAATTTTGGATATAAGGAAATTTGTCAGTTTATCTGTTTTTTACCAACATTAATCAAACACTTGTTTCATAGCATGCAAAGATAAGTAAATAAAATTGAGTATTATTATGCCAACTGGAAATAGTCATTATTAATGTATCAGTATGCTTTATTTTATTCCCTTTGAGCAGTGCTTATAAATGTAAGTATATTCTAATTGTGAGTAATTTTGATCCTGAGTTTTTCAGTTCCCACATTGTTTTCCAAAAATTATCTTATAATTGCATAATTATCACATAATCCCAATTTAGCATTAAATGACCTTTGTTTCATATCAGAAAGAAAATCTTCAAAAATATGATTTTTAATGACTTCACAGTAGCTACATTTACCAGCTGTTGCTCTAGTAATGTTAGCAAGCCTCCCGGAAGTTAGTGGCTTATGACAAACATTATTTGAATTTTATACTCAGAGATCTGTGGATAGGTTGGAGTGGATCAGTTCCAGTGTGTGAAATGGCTGGGTGTAGCTAAAATCTTCATGTTAAAATCAGGTTTGTTCCAGGGTTTTCATAGTCTCTTTTGCCAGGAAGTGTCATTGTTTTGGAAATTGGTAGGAGTGGAAAAGAAAATGGAAACATTTAATAACCTCCTGAGACCTTAGTCCATATCTCACACATTGTCACTTTTGTTCACATTCCCTTGGTAATGACAAGCCAGTGCTTGCTGGGTTGTAATACTGTAACCACTCTAGTGGAAGGTACCACAAAGTCATGTGCAGAGGGTACGGGTATATACTTAAAAAGCAGGTAAGGTGTGAGGAATTGTGAACAATTATTGTCTCTTTTACTAGAGTGTCTGATATTTTATTACACTAAGGAACATACATTGATCAAAAAAGACCAGTTATTGATCTATGTTAACCTTGAACGTTTCCCCCGTATAAATAGATGCCACAAGATTCTCTTCCAACCACATAGATTTCAGAGAACGTTGGAGCTTTCTCCTTTTGTTTTGTTGTTCAAATATCTTCTTGTGGAAAGCTCAGCTCATTATATAGGTAGAAGTTTGATTTTGTTTCAAAGACAGTTCCAAAAACTGCTAGAAACTAATGTTAATACCGAGAATGGTCATGGTCATTGTGTTAGAAGGGCTTTCAACAGATGTATCCTGAGATCTAACGGTCAATTTCAAAAGATCATCAGTGCCAGAATCTAGAGATGAGACAGGAAAATTTCATGCTGGGTTGGAGGAGTCCTGAAAAATAATGGAGGAAAGGTAGGAAACGCCAGTATGATAAAATGTTCAGATAGTTGGATTCTTCAGGAGCAGTAGGGACTGAGCGAATCCCATTTTTTGTTTTGTTTTTGTTTTTAAAAATCTTTTGAGTCACTGAAATCTACTGTCATAGTCTGCACAGATTTACTCTTCAGGCATGAAACTCTTTTGCTCCCTAAGTTTATATCAGGGCTTTGCACATCACTTAAGGTTCTGCTTTTTAGTTTGTGTTAGGTTGTATTATTTTTAGTTCTGTTTTTAACACTTGAGGTTTGATTCTCTACTGAGGGACATTTTAATTTTGTTTCTTTTATGTCTGTACCTTTGCTTTTACTTGGTATTTTTAAAGTACATGCTGTATTTCCCAAACCAGATGACATAGTCTGGGAATGATATGGCCATGCTTCCTCCACTAATTTCTGTCTAATGCCTGACACATGGAATGTCTTCAGCATATGTTCTTGATGATGATAGGTACGTGGAAAAGACTTGTTCAATATTTTTCACGAAGAGACTTGCAAGTTTTTTTGTGTTTAACCCATGTATTCTCCTCTTTCACACATCTCTTTTTTCCGTTCTTATATTTAATATTTATGGTCAAAAATTTCCAACAGGAAATCTACTTTTTATATTCATTTTGAAGATAATTTTGTAAGGAAAGAATGTTGTCATTTAAGCAGAATTTTCTTATTTTAAGGCATTGATCAGTGCTAGAAAAGCCAATTTAGAATAGTTCAGAAGTACTGAAGAGATTAATTAAATTGATTAGGTTTAGTAACCTTTATTCTCTGTTACAGAGACAATTTCCCCAGCTAGGAGTTTTTGTGGCCCTGAGTCAATTATATTGCATAAGACCTTAGTAAATACATGTATATGAAAAGGGAAATTGATTTAGGGAGATTGGGGGTTAGAAGCTAGTATCATGGCTAACAGTATGAAATGTTATCAGAAAACCATCTGTTCTCACATTTGACAAACATTTATTGAGACCCTATCGTGTAATGGGTACTATGATAAAAACAAAGGATGCAAGAGTGAAATATGACTTTCATTTTCAGGGAGGTCATTATTACCCTAAGAATAATAGGTGACTGTCTACAGGAAGGTGGTTTGGACATGAAATTCATTCAACCAAGATTCCAATTTTACTGCTATATGAGTGACCTTGTTTAAGATTCAAGGTTGGTTGGAAGTTATAGAGGAAAAGAGAGGAAAAAAAGCAGTCCTAGACCTCAATGAGGATAGAACTTCAATTTTCCAAAGTAGAATTTCAACTTCCCAGAAACAATGGACATGGTAAGAGTTTTCTTAAAGACACGGAGAAACTTGTGCTAGGATCAAGTCAGGATTTTAGTATGAAAGATAGATCAAGTTTAAAAAGCCATAAGCATGTACCAGAATCTACATCTGAAAAGATCATGACACACACTCACACACACACACACGAAAACACACACACACACGAAATCACACATTCCAGCTTATTAGTCCCGTTACCTACTGCTCCTTGACTGCTGTCTAAAATGCAACATCAGAATAGCCATTGTATTCAAAAGGCCAACGTTTCAAAGGCATATAGTAGAAAGTTCTTATGTATAACACTATTCTTCACCTTATCCCTTAAAATAATAGAGATTCAGGTATTGGTTAGTACTGACTATATGCCAGAAACCACTCTAGCCCCCAGTGAGTACACTGTAGGGCAGAAATGGACCTTTCCTTGGCCTCATAGAGTTTATATTGTAGTGACAGGAGAAGCACATATACTAAATAATAGCCAGCTAAATATACAATTTTGAACTTTGTTAAACTAAAGAAGGATGGTGAACCAGCTCTGGTTGGAGAATCAGAAGAAAGACATTTCTGAAGGGAGAATGCTTGAGCTGAGGTTAGAAGTCAGTGAGGATAGATGAAGGCAGAAGGTTGTTGCAAAGTGCGAGGGGTGAAAAGAGTATGAGTACCTCAGAGCTCACAGAACCAAAGGTGAGTCAGGGAGGTGGAGCTCATAGGGAATGTGGAATGAAGGGCAGGAGGAGGGGGTGACCCCTGCTGGTGGAATAATGTGTAGGTTTAGGGATTATCCTGAGAGCAATGCCAAAGTGTTAAACAGTTATAAGCAAGAGTGTGACATGACTGGATTTATTTTTTAAAGATTATTTTGGCTATAGGATGAAGAAAGAACTAAAAGAGGTAATAATGCTAAATATTCACTGTTATGGCTTTTATGTAGATGTTTCCTGAAAGCCTCATGTGCTTGTGGGTGGGACTTTAAAAGTGACTAGATCATGATTGTGCAGTACTAGATCATGAGTATGTGATGCTGAATTAGTCCACTGGTTGGCTGGCATATTTCTGGGTGTGAATGATAGATTTACTGAGAAGGAAGACCACCATGGGTGTGGGTGGCACCACCTCATAGGATTGGAGCCTGGATAGAATACAAAGGGAAGGAAAAACTATGGCTCATTGTATTCTGTCTGCCATGCCCCTCTCCCATGCTGCCCAGCCTTAGAGCCAAGCAACTATGTACTGAAACATCTACAAACTAGGAGCTAAAATAAATCTTTCTTCTTTTAACTTGTGGGTGTTGAATATTTCATCTCAGCAATTAGAATATCACTAAGACACTCACTCAACTCCAAGAAAGACTTAATATTGGACTAGATTTGGACTAGCACAGTGACTGTGGTTGTGAACAGAAGTAAGTGAATTTGAGATATATTTAGAAAGTCCTATAGTTGTAACATTTGAGATGTCAAAGAAAAATCTGGTCTTGGTAAAGACTTTTATTCAAGAAGATTTTTGGAAGGGAGGTAAAGGCATAACTGTGACAAGAAGAATGAATGTGACAATAAGATCTACAAGCATCTAAAAAAAATCAAACAGTGAAAAGGTTTTACTTTATTGTGTGAGAAGAAGGCAAGTGGAAGTAAGCAGAATTCTTAACGATATGGGAGTTGACAAATAGAAGGAAATAATAATTGGAGTCTGACAGGAAAAGAGTCTCATATGGTTGGCAGATTCCTAGGAGACCATGCTAAGAGAAGCACGTTCTACTTTTCTGTGCTCAGGCTTGGAAGCAAGAGAGTTCAGGGGTCTGTAGGATTCACTAAAGTATGGTCAAGACAAAGAGGAGGCTGAGAAGCAGACATTGTGAACGTGTGATTATAAAACATAATTCACTAGGAACTTGAAAGTGACTTCACGGGGCAAACAGGGTAGAAAGAATCTTTCAGCACATCAGTGAATCCTTGTACTTTTCCTTTAGTGCAGTGTTGGCGAATCTTTTGGAACTTTCAGTGATAACAAACAGCCTGATGCAGCGTGCATGCCTAGGTTTACCACTACTGTTCCAGTGCATGGTTGATATCTTTAGCACATGTTAAGCCTTTGTTTTAGAGCTTGAAAAGTTTTCTCATCTTGTCTAGTTCATTTGGCCCCATTACATTTGGAGAGGCCTGTTAGAGTTGGAAGAGGTTATCAGTCACTTTTCCAGGGCCATGTTCATTTATGGATGAGGAAAAAAATGTCTAGAGAGGGAATTCAGTTATCCAGTGCATTACAATTAGATGGCAGGAAACTGTGACCAGAACCCTGGGCTTCCACCATCCACTCTGGGACTCGTTCACCTTTATATGGCTGTTTCTAATCTGAGCGGTCTCATGACACTCACAGCCCTGCAGACTCCTTCTCCTGTTGCTCCCCCAGAGCCACCAGAGTGCCTTCCACCCCACCCCCATCCTCTGTACCCAATTACACAGGTCTGTACACTGCAATTCCCTTCCCTGTGTATCTTATCCTAAGGAAATTTGAAAGACATAAATTCGAAATTTGACCTAATCGCTTCCTTGACTTTTGGCTCCCATCATCCTGCTTAGCGTGGCCATCGTGGGTTATGATGTGTGGTGGGGAGACCACAGGCTTTGCGGGCAGGTGGGCTGGGTTGGAAGCCAACATCTGCCATTCCTTCACTATGCCACTTAAGTCATGTTATTTAAATTCTCTAAGTCTCATTTTTCTCACTCCTGGGGTTGGATAATGATAATTTTCACTTGTTTCTTTCAGTACTAGGTGGTGCTATAATAATAATTTCCATCTTCTCAATCAAGCATGTACTATGTGCCAGGCAAAGTGCAAAGTGCTTTACTGGCATTGTCTCACTTGATCCTATTGCCACAGCTCTGTGAGCACAGTGCAAGAGATCCAGCCCTAACAGTACAGTCGACACAGGAAATGATATAGGATCTCTCAATGACACAAGGGAAATACTATAACTATTAACCTGCTTCATGTCCGATACACCAAGTTTGTGTTTTCCAAAACTGAAGAATGAATTTTAAGGAACAAAGGAGGAGATAGCAGGAAAAAATAGGAAATATTTATTGAGGGGGAGAGACACAGCTCCTGAAAGCCAAGAGGGGTTCCGAGTGGTTTTCCCAGGACCCCACTTCTCAAAGGCTGTTTTATAGAGCACAATCACGTGGGTACAATGTGGGTTAAAGCTATGCTCAACCAATAAGATTATAAGTATAGTTGCTTAGATACTATTGATCCTATAGGGAAGCAAGTCACATAGCAAGTGTACATAGAGAGAACAAAGAACTTTTCAGGAAAGGATGAGTCCAAGGGTCTTGGCCACCCACTAAGGTGACTAATGTCTGTATTTTTATTAGTCCAGGTATTACCACATATCTTAGGACTGGTCATTTTGTCTTTATCTTGAGGCCTGGTCTCCCACAGATGGACCTCCGGCCACAGCTGTAAAGAGTTTTCATGTTTGTACTGACTCTCATGAAGGCCCTGAGACTGGCTCTCTGACTGCCTCTAATATTTCTACCTACCTCGGCTGTCTATAATAGTGGCTGCAATTCTTCAGGCACTCGTACATTTCTGCATTCACTTATTATAATTTTTAAGCACCTACCATGTTCCAGCCATTCTTCTAGGCAAGAGAGACACAGATGATAAAAAAAAAAAGAAGACAAAGTTGCATTTGCTCTTGGAGCTTATAATATAGGGGATAAAGATAGAAAATAGGTAGAAAACATTTTTTAAAAACATAGATAGATGATAGGTGGATAGATAGATAGATGATAGATAGATACATAGACAGACAGATAGAATGGTAGATAAACACTAGAGAAAAGTAAGACAGAGAGGAGCTATGGTGAAGCACCAGGCATTGCTGTGTTGCGTGTGTGGAGGGTATGGATGTGCCTGTTGATCGCACACATATTTTATCATTTCAGGAACCAGTGGTGGCTGGTAGACTAAAGGGCCCATTAACTTCATGCTTTAGTATGAACTTTTCTGGCTGATGGTTCTCTCCTTTTCTTCCTTTGTCCCTCTCTCCTTCCTTCATCCCTTCATTCATGAAGTATCAATGACTGCTTTTTTGCTGAGGATGGAAAGGTGGATATTTCTCTTATCCATTTCCCTACTATCCTTGTACCTAGTTAATCTCCAGTTCATTCCACAAAGCATTAGGATACATAAAAATAAATAGGAAGTGGTTCTGGTCCTGATTTTTAATGCAGGTTGCTCAGATATGCTGGAGGGATTTGGGATCTGGAAACTGAAGAGCCCTATTGGTACTCGGGGGTCAAAGCACAGTTCCTCTATGCCATGTAGGAAATCCCGATAGACTTGGCACTATGGCGCCTTAGTGTGCACCCCTGGACTAAGTCCTAAAAATCAGCACAGCCAAGTGAGGGGCCTCACAACAGGGCTGCCCAACCTGTGTTCTTTGCTGAGCAAATAGGTGGAGGCCTTTGTTCACACTGGAGATAGGCTCTGGAGACGCAGAGTTGCAGTTGGACTCAGAAGAGAGTTTGTTGCCTAACGCTTTCCTCACACCTCCAGGCAGAGGAGGGAAGGAATTTACCAGGAAGCAGCAGATAAAGGGGGGCAGGAATAGGAACACTTACAATGTAATTTCCGAAATCCAGTCTTAGCTATAAATGACGGTTGCCGGTTTAATCACTGAAACTCTCCATTCAAAAGCAGCACGTGTCCCTTGAGGAAAGGGAACATTGGCAAGCAGTTAAGTCCTTGGAAGCTGCTTAGGGGCTGGCGAGCAGTCTGTGGGGAGAGGAGAGGATGAGTGGTTTGTAGCAGTGACCTGGGAGTGGCAGGCACCCTCTCCCAGCAACTGTCCCAACCTCTCCCCAACAGTCTCTGAGGATCACACTGACTTGTCTACACCTGTAGGGGAGTGGGAGGTAACATCCTACACTAGGGAAGCTAACAGGGCCAAGGATGGTCATGAATCAGCATTCGCCTGAAGATGCTAATGGTTTTCTTGATTTTTAAGGTGTGAGGGTTCGGGGGGTGGGGGGGAATTGTCCTTTTTCATCTGTCACCAGTAGCTCCAGCACAGCAGTGACAATAGTAACAACTGCATTCACCACACATCCCGAAACTACAACATCTAGTGCTTGTGTAGCACATGTTGACTCCCCAGACAGACAGAGACTTTCATTCACTCATGATTTATTGAGCATCTGTTATGTGCCGTGCATCATGCTAATCACTGGGAAAAGAGCAAAAGCTAGCAAAAGTTCGGTCCTTTCCTAAAAGAAGGTAGAAGTCAAGTGAGAAAGGTGAAATGGAGGATCTGATGAACCCAAATCAGTACTCCAAAATATTAGCATGTGGGTGGACGAAAAGAGCCGGGTGTCTGTCCCCCCATCCCCACACACACTCTGAGCCTAGATGGGGATGTCAGGTGATGTGAAAACCTCATTCTTTACTCCTCCCAGCCATCTCTCACACTCCAGCCTTACAGAAGTGGTGTCTCTCCTTGGCTTCTGTCTGATGTTGCTTCTCATCACTTCAGAGGGACTGCAGCACCTGCCGAGGAGCTCTAAGCCATCAACCATAAGACTTTCTCCCATTTTGTTTGCTGCCCTACTCAATCTTAGGGAAGAGCCCTGAGCCTGGAAAGGGAGGCTGGAAAGACACAGACCCAAGAAATATTTCCTGCCTCATTCTTTCTCTTTCCTTATGCTTTTCTCCTCCCTTGTCCTTTGTTTTATCTATCATATTTTATTTTTTATTTTGACAATATGAGTGGACTTTTAAACCAGAGCTAGAGCTAGATTCTCCTATCAGAGAAGAATGAGAAAGCAGGTGCAGGAAAGAGCCGTGAGTGAACTCAAATGCAGAGTGGACTCGGCATTGGCCTTGCAGCACTCATGGGGCTCATGGGCCCGCCCATGGAAGAAATGGGAAGATTGTAGCGATAAAGAGCGAACTCTGTTGCCTATGAACATAAAGTGCAAAGACCCACAGTGGACACAGCCATGGCTGTGATGTGCTTAGTGAACTTTCTCCGTCCCACTGCCCGAGCCTGCCTGTGAGCATCAAAGCTCCTCTCTCTGCCCCAGACCCCACTCCCAGTGAGAAATTCTCCAATCCAAATTCTCAACATCTTCCATTTATCTGGGTTAACATAGTGGGTCTTGGTCTTCTTCATTGTTTTCCCTCTGCCAGGACCCTTTCTTTCTCTGCTTTCCTCCTGTGTCAAATAGAAGTGCTGCCCACTAAAAACAGTAGAATAATCCAAGAAGAGAAGCTTAGACAAAGTGGGATACATTCTTGCTGTCAGCTAGTTCTAAGCAAGGTGGTGAAGCATTTGTAACCCAGTCCAACAATGCCATTAGGGAAGACATTGTGTTTTTCGTTCCATCTACACATGTTGACATCTCAATTTCGTGATTTTGTTGCTATGTTGTGGCCTGCACACATCCAAGCATCCTGCTCTTGTACCAGGTTGAAGAGGAAAACACAAACACAAGAAAACACAAAACTCTACTAAAACAACCCCAAAACTTGATTGTACACAGAGGCTTTGGTAGTCCTCCCAAGAAAACTTGTATTTTATGACCCACTCTGCCCATCCTAAGATCATTCCTTAGAGGGTGGAATAAAATTACCATGCCTGGTTTGGGCCAATCATACTTCACCCTCCATGGCTGGGTAGGAGTTGACATTCATTGATCAGTAAATAATGGATGGCAGCTACCATTCTTCTTTTTCAAGGTCCTTTCTATGCCTGTGTTTGCTGTCCTGGAGTCAGCAAAGGGGGTAGACCTGGGCAGGCATGTGTCTTTATGCAAATTTTTTTTTTTTTTTTGGTGGCACCGGGGATCGAACTCACAACCTCACTCCTGCCAGGCAGGTGCTTAAGCCACTGAGCCAAACACCCAGCCCTAGTTTTTTTTGAGACAAGCTCACACTATATAGTTCAAACAGGCCTTGCTCACATTGTAGCCCAAGCCAGCCTTGAACTTACAATGCTTCACCTACCTCATCAGCCTCCCGAGTGCTGAGATTAAAAGCATGCACCACCACACCCAGCTGCAAATATTTTTGTTGTGTGAAAGAAGCCCCTGGGAAGTTGCTTATATTTCGTCCCACTTTCCACTCTGAGTTTTACCTTCCTCTCTGGATTAGAGTTCTAGTTTGGGCAGCTGTTTGGATTTATATGTTTAATAGATGTTGCCTGATTTTGGGGCTGTGTTGGACAGTAATGTTGCTTGATTGTTAAACTGAATCCATTTTCCTGCATGAACTTCACCTGATGCTTTGTGAGTTAAGCACCCAGGTAGTCCTTCACTCTTTTTTTGTGACAGGTCGTGATGAAGAACTTATTTCCTATCTTTCTCTTTCTTTCCACCTTAGCACTTCTCAACCTACTGTCTTTCCATCTTCTGTCAACTAGTAGTAAAATTCTAGAAAAAAAAATACAAAGGCCAGTGTCATCCTTTCAACATATAGGAGAGCTCTTTTATTTGTATGAAATTTTTACAGATATTAACCCCTCATACTGTTCTCCACATTTCTGTGTCCTTCATATGAAGCTCCTGAGGAAAATTTCTGTTAGCACATAGTATCTTCTTCATGGATAGTGAAGACCTAAGAATAACCCAGCTTTTCTTTGCCCATCAATTTCCAAGAAATACAGAGTCAAAATGTACAACCCCAACTTACTGGCTCTTATCCCCTGATCATCTGTGATAATTTTCTTCCTGAGGACTATATTTTATATTTTATATTTTTCCTTCTTATGAATGTTTTGGTTAATTCTATATTTCAATTTTACACATTTTTGATAATAGTGTACAATCCTTTATTTATTAGAGTATATGTTTAAATGATACAACTGTGGTTCTTATTGTTCATAGGAGCATATTGAGGAAACTCAGAAGTTAAGACTGCAGTGACGAAGATACTTCCTGTCAGGTGGCCACTCTGGCTAACCGGCAAGTGTATTCTTCAGCTTAGAGCCATGGTGGTGAACTTATCGCATGTGTGTACCACAGCAAGCTGTTTGTTATCGTCGAAAGCTCTAGAAGGTTTACCCTCAGTGGCTTAGACTGTCTGTTATTGAGCTCTTCATCAGTATAGCAAAATACTTTGGTTAACTTTCTACAGAGGAAATATTCATGAATGTTACAGTTTTGGAGGTTCAAAGGTATGGACCCAGCTTCTGCTGGAGATGTGGCACGTGGCAGGAAAGATTTGAAGCATGTGTCAGAGTGAGTGGTCGTATCTCCAGACAGAAGCAGAGAAGACGGAAGGGGTCAGGCTTGCTCTTTTTATAACAAGCCTCTCACAAGACCTGCAGGGATCGCAAGAACGACCAAGGGCTCAGTGACCTAAGGGCCTCCCACTAGGTTCTACCTTTCAAAGATCTCACTGCCTCCCGGCAGTGTTCGCAGTGGGACCAAGCCTTTAATCACAATGAATCCTTGCAGCAGGTTATATAAAGAAGCCGCGAGAATTCTTACCCTCACTGGCTTACAGAGTGTGGTTATCAATTAGCACTAACCACTGTAGGGTTCATGGCGAGAACAAAAGAAGGCGGTGACCTCCAAGGATGCAGTTGTACCCCAGAACAGCCAAGAATCCACACTCCATTCATGGGGAGAAATTTTAGGGTAGAATTCCTCTAGCTACTCTCATCCTTCTCTGTCCCAATCTACTCAACAACAAAAGTGAAGATAAGGAAACAAAAAAAGGAGTGGCCTCTTCAGCTCAATAAAAAGAAGTTGATCATTCATTTTCTTTTAGTTTGTCAGCCAAAGAAACAAAGAATGAAAATCTCACACAAGTAAATGATAGAAACAAATAGTTCACAATTATTATGGCTTCCCAGAAATCTTTTTTTCTTTTATTTAGACCACTTTATTGAGGTATGATTAACACATGGAACCTGTGTACTGTATATTGAACAAGAGTTTGGAGGTAATTAGACATCCTTCAGACCATCACAGCCATCTGTCATCGCTAAAAGTTTCCCCTTACCTTATTATTAGTTTTCTGTTGCATAGTGAAGCAGTTTATTTTGTATAAAACCTGAACCTGTTATGTCATGAAGTCAAAGCATAAAATTGAGACCAAAAGAAGGGACTTACAAGACTGTTTATTGAAAATAGTAGTACCAAAAAAACAAAACAAAACAACTCTAGGTGGATACCCACTGATTCTGGAAATGGAATTGCCTATGTGCATTCTTTGTTTTGGTCTTACATAGATAAGCAGAGCGTGGGGAGCTTTGTAGATTCTTATTCCCACACTGGGAATCGAACTCAGGATCTTGTACTTGCCAGCCAGGCGCTGTGCCACTGATTTATAGCCCTGGTTCCTTTTGTGATGATAAACCTCGTCATTTCTTTTTCTTTTCTTTTTTTGGGGGTGGGCTGGGGAGGGTACTGGGAATCAAACTCAGGACCTTGCACTTGCCTGGCAGGCACTGTGCCTGCTGAGCTATATGCCTGGCCCCCTAGAGTTTTTAAAAAATCACTTACTTAGCTGGAAACCAATTACTGTGCATGTCTTAAGTTTCTTGAAACTAGGTTCAAAGGAAGCTGGTTACTCTGCATTTCTAAGTTTCCCCAGCATGACAACTAACTTAGCACAATCCCTAAGAATCCAGGGACCTTTCACTTTTTCCTGTGGATTCTTTTACATTTCTAAGCATAACTAACTACATGATTTAATTAGTTCTTAACTCAGAGTATGTGCTGGTTTCTTTTTATCCAGCCAACTCTATTTTCTACTGACTTTACTTACAGGATAACTAAACTAGGTCTATTATTCCATTGCACTCTATTACAGTAAAAATGTGTAACATAAGATCTTTCCTATTAGCAAAATTTTAGGAAACATATACAATATTATTGATTATGGGCAGTATGTTATACAGTAGACCTCTAGAACTTATTCATTTTGTACAACTGAAACTTTGTACCCTTTGACTAAGATACGTGTTCTAAAAAATAATTTAGATGCAAATTTGTCTAATCCAGTCACCAAGGTTCTCACTAATGTAAAGAATTTGATCTTCCCATAGCCTTTCTGCCCTGTGTAGTAATCAAATTGTAGAAACCTTAGTAAATTGAGATATCTAGGTGTCTTGGAACCTTAAGTCAGGATAGCACAAGTGGCGCCTGGGTATGCTGCTGCTTGATTTCAATAAATTAAGTTGTCAACGGGGCTAATTGTTTCCTTGTGTTTCCTGGAAGAATTTTCTCTTCTTTCTGGCTTCCCACAGGAACTGATAGCATCTGGTGACTGTTTACTTCCAGGTCTTCATCTAGAATGGTGCAGAAGCATAACATTTTTGGAAGCACAGTTCCATAGGGGAACCGTACACACACAAACTCATGTGCTTTCTCTAGAACCTGGCCCTGAAGATGGTCAGACAACAGTTATGCCATCAGCCAATAATTTTTTTGCCTCAGGTTTTGGCAGTTTTACTGTTTTCCTCCAAGAGTTTACATCAGGCACTAAATAATAATAATGGATAAAATCAGTTAAGAACTATATAAGGTAAGAACTATGAAAAAGAATAAGTCATATCACCTATAACATGCATGTTGTATAATTAACTTGTTTAGCTTAAACATTAGTTAAGCACATTAAATTTGAAGGATTTTTTTCCTTTAGCCACAGGAATATAATTTGTGATATGAAGTGATTGCTGAAACTTTGACTAGATTTCTTGTCTGTGATAAGAGAAAATCTGGGCAGAGTGTGGCTCACAAATTGATCACAAATTTCTAGTATCTGACAAGAATGGAATTATGACCATCGTGAAAATCTGTCTTTAACTATGTAATGCTATTCTTATTCCATCTTGGAGGTAATGAAAGTTTATAGGCAAATGAAAGTTTAACCTCCTTTTTATAATAATTTATCACAGTAATTGCCTAAATTAGGCTCACAGACTCAGAGTATGAGTACTTTTCTTTAAATATTACTCCTTAACTCTCTACTCTACTTGCAAACAAACAGCTTAGTTAAATAAACTCAAATGACCATCATTAATGAATTCATTATTTAAAATGTAATATCCCTTGTATTATCAATGATAATCTCTTTCTTTAATTGAATTAAACTTTATTGCTTGCATTATTGTCTGACTGAAAAGGAAAAATCTTATGCTGTCTGGTTTATGCTAGGCAATGAGTTTTATGATCAGAAACATCATTCAAAAATATTTGAATGTAAATACCAACTTCTGAATTTAGATATTTTGATCACTTTTTACAAATGATTATATCCTTTCAAAGCCTGAGTTTCACTTTCTGAAAAAGTATGTTAGATGTTAATTTATCTACTCTGTTTTTTAATGGATTTCATGAACAAGAGGAAGAAATCTTCCCATAGTCTTTTATCCTGTTTAGTGTTTAAATTACAGACTTTTTTCATGAATTCGGCTAAATAGTTTAATGTCATTGGATGCTGGTGTTTAATCACCATTCTGTCATCAATCTGTTACACTTGTTATTCACATTTCCTCCCTGGTAACCCTCCACTTGGATGAGGTCTACTTTTGTCTTTTAGCCTAGCTGCAAATTCTGTTCCTATAGCCTGGAATTTCCTATAGCAAATTCTAGTGCTGTAGCCTCAGATACACATTGCTAACTGTTTATTTGACATTTCTAATTAGTTATTTCATAGTCATTCAAAATTCATTTGCTCTAAAGAGAGCTCTCATCACATATTAAGGCATTATGGAAACTCACCAGTTGAATATAGTTAAAAGCACGAAGTGTGTGTATGAAGGAGAGATTGGAGACAAAAATGAGAAAGAAACAGCTTCAATATTATGTAAGAAATGCAAATCTTTATTTGCAATAGAGGGATTCTTACATGGAAGGCTTCTTAGCAATGGTATAACATGGTCAAGGGCTGGGGCTATAGCTCAGTGGCACAGCATCTGTCTGGCAAATGCAAGTTCCTAAGGTCCTGAGTTTGATTCCTGGTTTTAAAAAAAAGTATAACATGGTCAGATTTAAGTCTTATTAAAATTATGCTGAATTTCATAAGGGGATAGATTGGGGAGAATGTTACTGGATTCAGGCAAAGCAAAGAGAAGACTACTGCAGAAATCCTAGCACTGAAAGAGAACACTACATTCTTGACAATGAAATCCTAGTTGCTTAGAGTTAAAACCTCAGAATGGGGAGGGATCTCTGTAAAAATTGGTGAAACTTTCCTTTATAACAAAGTAACAGCTGCTCCCAAAGTAGCTCAGTTTGCCCAGGGTCACTCAGCTGGCAGATGGTATCCTATAGTTCCGAGATACAGTTCTGTGACTGCCTTAGAGAAAAAGAATTTCAATTGTCCTTGTTTCATCCATTTTTATGTGGCAGCTTTGCTAAAAGAGAGAAAATCTTGAAGGGCTTTAATCTGCAACATTGTTTTCTCTATTGTACAGATGTAGATTTTCATGCCTGCAGAGGCTGTGACTTTTATAAAGCTATGCAATTAGTTAGTGGCAAAGTGTTGGTTAATGTGCTCAGGCTGTTAATGCCAACTCATGCACTTATTCCATGGCACTGGGTAAATCCTTTCTCCAGGGTAGTTTCTGGTTTCATAGGCTGTTAGGACTGCAAAGAGCCCTGCAGTTTGAACGGAGATACACACAGCATCATGTAGGAAAATACAGCGGGGGAATACTGAATAGGCTGTGTTTGGTATCCTTACTATGGTGACTTCATCATGAGTTCAGCCTGGCCAGCATCCTCGTGGTATCAGAACTTTGGTTCTGATTAGCAGTCTTGATCAGCACATTGAGTGGTTTCACCTTCCAGGTCTGGATGCAGTGTTGATCCACTTCCAAAACACTTAGTGTAAGATCATGATAACCATTTATAAATGTATGATAAAAAATAAAATCTCAGGAGACATAAACTCTTCTGTCTATATGACTTACACTTCACTTGTACTTGTCTTTTTTTGCAGAAAGGCTTAATTACCGTCAAAAAGTTGTGCTAGGAAGATCTGAATCAAGAAAAAGAAGTATAGGTCATCTTGAACAGCTTTTCTCAGCTGTGATAGCTTGTTGCTGCTTTATACAAAACCTTGTCAGTACCACTGGAGTTCTGCATCTGCTGGTCAAGATGCTGACTCCTGCAGCAAAGGAAAGCCACTCTGGGTATTTTTCCCTCTATCTCCTCTATTTTCCATTTCTATTGCTGACCAATTCCCTTTCTGATTGACACATCATTTCTTTAGATATGCTGATACCCTGTATTATAATATCATTATAATCATTTTGATTTTTTTATCTACATCATCTTTCTCTGCATTGAGACTTCGTGTATTAATCTGTTATATTCTCATAATATACTTATTTCCCTTATATTTGTTTTTTTGAGATTTTTCCTTTTAGTTCCTCCAGATTTATATAGGGTATAATGTCAGACACAGTTTGTTTATGTGCTGAGAGTATACATTTTTTCAACTTTATTTTAGATGGTTAATGTTATTAAGAATGAGGTCATGTGGCGGTACTTTTTAAAAATTTTCTTTGCATTTCAACAATTGGTATAGATTAAAATGTATTTATTTTCCAAAAATGTGTATGTCAGTGTGAAAATAGCAGGAGTTGAGTCAGGCAGAACTGGATTCAAATCTCAGTTCCAAGGTTTCCTTTACTTCTCTAGACTGCTGTCCTTTCTCTAAAGTTAGAATCAGTGTCATCACCTTGTGGGAATTGTAAGGTTTAAGCAAGATTAAATACACTAGTTTGTTTAATGTGCATAGTAAGAGCTCAAGAAATGTTAGTTTATTCCTACTTACACGAGGATACTGATTTACAAAAGCAAGATTAAATATGTCCTGGAAAAGGACTGGTATTTATAGGATTGAATTCTGACAGCTCAAACTGCTGGTGTATTAGAGAAAAAGGATGCCCAAGGTTCATGAGATTAAAAGACTGCTAACATCATTGAGACCATAAACATATTTTTGCCCACATTTATGAAGGTTGGTTTCTAATCAGGTCAGAAATGACATAGACTAGTGACATCTTTCCTGTGCCATAGTATTCTCAGGAGACACAGTGATACCATATTGGGTTGCTCTCAATGAGAGCAGAGACCTTTGTAAATCTCACAAAGACGTGATCTTTGCCTGGAGCTTGTAATGCTATATGTTGACCTTTAGTAGGATACTTCTTACAATCAAGCTCCTCTGGGGACCAAACCTCAGTATTTTGTTAGCTTTAGGATGACAGCAGGTTTTTGACTTTACAGGCCCACTCTGGATGTCTTCATGTGTCAAGGCAGGAGTCCCTTAACACCCTGAGCAATTGTACCAGGTGCTCTTATCTGAAAAGCGAACAGGGGAGTCTCTTCTTCCAGGGACAGTGGGAGATGTGAGCTAAACAGGATTCTCTACGGGAGCCAGGGCGGTGCCTGACTGCGCATGGACGCCTTCGCCTTTACTTGTGCTGAGCTTGCCCAGCCCTGTCTCTCTTGCTCTTGTTCAGTAGCCTAGCTAGGAAGCGAAATGGGAGAGCAGCTCTTCAACACGATTTCCATGGGAAGTGTTGATATGATTGTTATTAACATTATGATGAAAAGAACACTGAAGAAGGGTGATGAAAGTCAGATCTTCAAATATCTGGGTCTGGCACACATTGTGATCCCTGAATGTTAAAGTCTGGTTGTGCTTCTGCCAGTAAGTTAAGTGGCGAGTATATGTGGACTGCACAATCTTGGAGAGGAAGGGAGCTGGGCACCAGGATGTTAATTAGTTAACAAGATCCCTAAGCTCATCAGTGGTAGAGCTAGCAGCAAGACCTGCACGTCCCACACTCCACACTGTGCACTGCCTCTCTGACCAGTGTGCTGTGTGCACTTTGGGACCCATAGTCTGTATCTCACATCTTTATGTGAGTGTAGGTCAATTTCTTCACCTCCCTGAGTCTTAGTGTTCTCGTCTGTTATGTGGGCTCATCATTGAAGCAGTGTTTCTTATGTGGGAGAGATGAAGTAATACATGTAAGTGGAGTGATCGGTGATTATTAGTTTCTTTGCTCTTCCCTTTTTCTCAAGAAGGAAGCTGAGGAGCAGTGAGCTTTAGTGATCTGCAGAGGTAAGAAGACTGATATAAAGTAAGAGAAAAGGATAGGATTCAACCACAGCTTTCTGTTACCAATTTCAAGGACCTTGGCAGTATTTAGTAAACTCAATGCAGGAGTTTCTCGTGTTGTTCTTAAAGAAGTTGATTTCCCTCTTTTCCTAATTCCTCATTGAGTTATGAACCCTCTCTTTATTTCCCTTTTGAGAGCTTGCAGTGTTTTTCTGGTGTTATTCTGTAAAATACGGTTTTGAAGTCTATCTTAATTGTGCTGGTGAAGCCTAGCATGCTGGCATATGCCTGTCATCCCAGCACTTGTGAGGCAGAGGCAGGAAGATCGCAAGTTCAAGTCTTGCCTTGGCAACTTGGTGAGACCCTGTCTCAAAGTTAAAGAATAAAAGTGAAGAGAGTTCTAAAGATGTAGCTCAGTGTGAAGGCCTTGAGTTCAGTCCCTATTTCCACAAAGAAAAGAAAGAGAGAGATAGAGAGAGAATGTGCATGCGTGTGTGTGTGTGTGTGTGTGTGTGTGTGTGTGTGTAAGCTCCTTTACTTTCTATGTGGTGTTTATCTTACCCGCAGGTTTTCAGAAATCCACCTTTGTCACATAATCAGCCTTTCCTAATTTGCAGATTCTTTTTTCCTTCTTTCTTAAAAGACCTTTTCTGCCTCTTTAGTTTCCCTCCTTGTCTGAGTCTCTGTCTTTCCCTTATGCCTTGATCTGAAGCTACTGTGTCCTGTGGGGTTTTCTCCTAGTCCATTTTGGAGTCAGTCACTTACCCATGATAAATGTACTTACTGAAGCCTTTCATTTTTGTTTTACAGGGGAAGAAAGGCCCTGGGTTCTGGTGATGTGATTGTGCTTTGGTGTGTGCTCTGGGGAAGATGTAATCAAGGGGTGTTAAACATCTTGTTTTCTACTCTTTTTCTCATTTCCTATGCAATTCCATATGATAAATATTTACTGAATACTCAGGTTTAAGGGATATGTAGCTGTAAGACAGAGCTTTTCTGTGCATAGCTTACTATATCATTGAGAAGTACAGGGCTTCAGAATGGACCAATCAGGATGGGCCAATCTATGTATAATTTGAGAAATGAAGGGTAGGTATGGGAGAATTCAGTGCAAAGAAATAATATCCTCCAAGACTCAAACCTTAGTAAGAACATGGTACATTGGGAAAACTGTTTGGCCAGAAGGTACTGATGGTGGGGGAGAGAGAGAGAGAGAGAGAGAGAGAGAGAGAGACAGACAGAGATTAGGCAAGAATAGTGGGCAAGGGTGTGATACAGAAACTAGAGATTTCATCCTAAAGACAGAGTGAAACTATTGGAAGGTTGACACGAAGCATTGGTGCGACATGCCATCTCTTTTAAGTGATTTTTGTGATTACATCACCCAGGTAGCATAAGAGACAGACAACAAAACACATGGTAAAAGAGCCAACTCAGACTCAGATAGTAGTGGAAGAAATAGAACTAATAACAGATTACAAAGATTTGTGTTTAGAAATGACAAGACATGCCAATGGTTCCGCTACATGGGGTAAAGCTAGAGAAGAATCAAGTACCTATGTGTACAAGTCTCTCTAAGAGAGTTGATCTAATCGAGTGCTTTGTGCTATGATATGAAGACATAAATGCTATACCTGGGGTCACCTTAACTAATCACTAAGAGCAGCCCTTGCCACCTTTACCCAAAGCAATGATTATGCTGATCCCACAGTAGAGCCACCCCCAGGAAATGAGCAGAGCCTCTTCAAAGCTCGGTTTTTGACTTTGCTCACCTAAAAGGCACCGTGCAAAGCATGCCCAGCTCAGACATGCCCTTTCTCTGGCAGAGAGTCAGATGTTCTTTTCTTACAAGGCACCAAAGAAGCAAATCTGACCACATTCTGTTGATTTCCCTTAGAAACATAGAGAGGGGGAGATGAATCATTTCCTGAGGAAGTCAACCAATTAATTGTCAACTAGGCTGAGCAGGACTCCTTCCTTGCTCTACTGTGGGACTCCTGATGGATGGGCAGGGGCCCTGTGGTAAAGAGATGGCTCCACAAATGCACGGAGTCTATTGATTCCAGATTGACAAATGAAAAACACATCCAATCTAACCAGCCAATCAGAACTCATCATTTTGCCCCAAATAATACCCATCAATTGCCCAGAACTATTATTAAGAAAAGCTTTTATGCTGGTTTCGCCTACAATGCCCTTCATCCAAGGTCTGCGATTTCTCTTAATTTAATTGTCAGTGAAACCTTGATTCATTAAAATGAATTGGTCCCCTTAGCTGATCATTTAGGTCTTTCTTAGTTTCACTTGTATGAGGTATGATTGTTTGCAGTTCAAAAACATATAAAGGAGAGGTATTATTTTAATAACAGTTTTGATTATCTAAAGGTAAAGGTATGGAAAATGCCAGAGTCAGTGATTATTTCACTTACTCAGTCACAATCCCAGTTGGCCTGTCTCTTTATCCTCTGGGAAGGCAAAGATGGTTGTGGAGAGATTGACTGGATAAGGAGGCAGAAGCATTCAAACTCTATCCCTCCGAGGTTTTTCTTTTCCAACTTGCTATTTCTTTAGCCCCAAAAGCTGGTGCAAAAACTGGCAAAAATATACCCGCACACTACCCAGCTCCTGCACGTTCATTGTCTAATGAGTGTTGTTGGCAAGGTGTGGTTTCTGAGATTCTCTTGTCTTACCAAGAAAATTCTCTAGGGGTGTAACACCCTCAAGCAATTTTCTTTGCCAAAAGACTAGGCTGAATTACTGATCTGTGGTCATTGCAGCATCCTAATTTCCTACCCGATCTTCAGTCTTTGTTGAAGAACAGCATCTCTGTAAATGCATCAGGGAGAGTCCTTGCCCAGAATGTCAAGGGAGCTTCCATGAGTCCCATTCCTGTGCCTGTCACTCATACTCCCTGGCCCACGCCCATCAGGTGGCCCAAATAATGTTTACAAGTTAATACCGAGGACTGATCTCTCTTTGGTAAAAGTGGAATTTTTTCCTAATTGTTCTAAAATTTTCCTCCTACTTGTCTCTCTGTGTAAACTTGAGAGTACATGATACTATGTACTGAGGCTTGTGTGCATTTATCAATCTCTGCCAGTATCAAAGGGTGCCCTGTGTGCTGTAATGTGTCTGCCTTTTTCAATGGTCTGCAAGGTTTCTTTCTCTTTGAATGCCACCTGTTAGCCCCCAAAATTTACAGAGCAGATATAGCTAATACACCCTGGGTCTGCAAATGAACAAAACTTTCTTCATACTGAGAAGATCCAATCACAGAAACCTTCAGCCTGGAGAATTCTCAAATGTATGGGTGTAGGTGACCTTGATTTTGCTTAATGTCTGGTATGATACTGTAAGAAAGACTGCCAAACTAGGAGGAAGGGGTAAGACGGGCTGTGACTTTTCCATATTTTTGAAAGTTAATGTGCTGAGCTGATATTATTAAAGCTAAGATGTTAGGTAATTGAGGGAGTTGTATGAAAACAAGGTTTTGAGGTACTTTGCTTAATAAACCCCTTTCTCAGTATCCCTCCACCAACATGGACCCCGGCCCTGAACTCACAGTCTAATAGTAGAGCCTGGCTAACCATACTGGCCTTAATCATCAGGCCATTTGTGTGGGCATAGATTTCAAAGCTCACTTATTGTGTTTTCATGTGTAGTCACATTGATCAAGACCACGGCTCTAGAAGGTTGGAGTCCTCAGGCTCTCTGAGGGTAAAGTTTCCAAAGGTAAGGAAATCAATATTTGCCCTTCTTGTAGTTCATGTTGATAGTCTATTACTCAAAGACTCCAGAGGAGCAGTTTCCACGAATCCAACCATGACAATTCTGCAATATTGAAAACATATTAAACTGTCATGAGTGACAGGCATAATTCCTACAGGCATTGAGCAGTTTTGTCATGCAGCTTAGCTCCAAGAAAGACAGAGAGAACTGTTGGGCTCTCTGAAACCTTTAAAAAAAAAAACACAGAAATTCTCAGCTTTGTGTATAATACCAGTTACGCTCAAGGCTTTTCTTGTTTATTTTTTTCCCTACATTCTCCACAATTTTCCATTTAATGCCTCCAATAGTTTCCAGAGGACGCTTGAGTTGATCTGCAGTCTCGGGTGGGTGAAGGAATCCAGCTCTCTACATTGTACTCCCTGTACTCTGCTGAGAGGAAGAAGAGTACTTTTTCACATGAAGATAAATTCCCTTTATAGATAATTAATTATATCACGGTTCCAGTATGACGTACATATTTGGTGATAGACTAGCTCAGGAAAGGGTTCTAATCTTGGCTTTGCTTTTCGTCCCTCCCTGTCTCTCTTGGAAACTTTGTCCTCCTCACTCCCTTGTAGGCTGTGTCTGCCTGCCTCTGTTTTTACAACCAGTGCTAATATAAAAAAATCACAGTTATTAGTACACAGTGTGCTCCAAAAGTGGTGACATGGCTGTGAGTGTGTCATTAAGTCCTGGATACACACAGTCCTGCCACCCCTCCTGATTAAGGAATTGCCCCACCTTCGGCCACTGTTGGCAGCTTCTTGGAGACAGAGAGCCTGGTTTGAAGGTGTGGGAGTGAGAAGTACCTGAGGAGAGCAAGGGTGAAGTGGCTTCGTGAGTGGGGACCTTGCCACAGTGTGGCCCCAGAATACCAAACTCGATTGAAAATTGTTAGAAATGCAAACTCTGGCCCCACCTACCTATTCAGTTCCATGTTGTCACTCAGCACAACTGCAAATTGTTAGAAATGCAAACTCTGACCCCACCTACCTATTCAGTTCCATGTTGTCACTCAGCACAACTGCCCCATGACTCATACACATTACAGTTGGAGGAGTACTGGGCCAGAAAATATGTAGATGGGTGAATCACAGGACTCAAACTAGGAGATTCCCATTTACTAGAAAAATCACAAAAGAAAAATTTATGTCTGCAGAAACTAAAGTCATGAATGCAAACCTTGAGGGTGTATTTGTGACATTCTTTGGGATTGTGTTGATGCATGCTCACACAAGTTTTTGCCTTTAAAAGAACACTTTGGAGGAGTTAAAGAAGAATAATAATGTGATTAGACAGATATTCAGAATGTCTGTATGCCTAGCATTAAGGGTAGAGCCACATCAAACACAGTACCTGCTGTAGCAATTTACAGAGAAGGAAGACATTGAATAAATACTGCTGTTCAGAGCTCTGTGGGGATTTTTAAACACAAGGCTCACCTTTTACAAGATGTTAAGCTGATACTTGAAACACAAACAAATACAGAGTTAGGAAGGGAGTGTTAGGCAGCAAAAACAGTGGCCAGAGGCTTAGAGACCAGAGAAACCCAGCTTTCAGGTCAGTCTGAAACATGGGGCACCATCAGAGAGGAGTAGAAGGTGGGGAAGGGAACACAGGGTCACTTCCTGCAGGGGTTGTCAGCTTAGTCAGCTATGCCTTTATTCTTAGGACACTGCGGAGCCTTGGAGGGGCTTTTAACAGAGAATTTGAGCAGGAAGTGTGCAGAGAAAGAATGTCCTGCCTGTCATCCATGGTCAGACTGCATTGATTCAGGCTGGAGGCAGACATGTCTGCTCCCTGCTGCTTCCGCGATGACAGTGTCCTCTGTCAATTATGTCTTGAGGGACAGAACCCCAGACGTCAACTCAGAAACCACATACTCACACATTACTCTCTCCTTAAAGGATGAGAAACCAAGGGGGAGGAGAGAGCACTGAGCTTGGGTGATGGTGGTAAAGTGAAGCACCCCCAATGCCATTGACCACGAGGACACTGATGGGCACTCGTTCCCATTCAGCAAGCAGTGAGGAGTGCAGGCACTCTGACAGGTGTGGGGACACAACAGGGAGCAAAATGGGAGATTATTTCTGCAGCTCACCTTGGGTTGGAGGTTGAGAGACTTGCATTGATTTCTACCCTTATGTTCTTAATTGCGTGGACACTGACACTGCATGAGTTTGGGCTATTTAGAGAGTCTGCTGTCTTCCTTTGTGGCTTAAGCTGCTGTCACCTTTATCATAAGAAATGTTACCTGAAAGAGGTTTTTAAAAATTTAAATCTATTTTTTCCTGTCCCTGTGGGTGTGGAAGAAATTGGCCATTGTCCAATCGCATTTTTGGGGTGCTTATTCTATGTTAGATAGGAGTCCAAGTATTGTATGTGATTAATTCAATCATCACAAATCTTATTAGACAGAAATTATCATCAGCACTTTAGAGAGAAAGAGGAAGCTACTAAGGGTATGTGACTTACTCAGGCTGTAGCAGGCAGAGCTGAAAGCCAAGTAAGAGAAGGTTATCCTTTGTGGTGTGCAGGCCCAAAAAGATTTTCTGCACACTGCTTCTTTCAATGGAGAAAGCCAGGAAAACTTTCTAAGGAATGACATCTAGTGGTGTCCCATTCATTGCTTACCAAGGAATGACATCTAATGATGTCACTTCCATTGTTTATTGCCCTTTTTTCGCTGCCCAAGACTCAAAAATTAACATATAGGAATGCTTGAAAGGGAAGCTCAGGCATGTTATAACTGCAGTTAGTTTATTTAAACATTCAGTGATTCATGAATCTGATAATAACGGACTGCAAATGTTTCAGGAAATATTCTCTCTGTCTGTCTGTCTGTCTGTCTCTCTCTCTCCTACTGGGGATTCAGCCCATGGCTTTCACAGTGAATTACATCCCCAGTCCTCATTTTTTGTTCTTATTTTCACTTTTTAAATTTTGAGACAAGGTCATGTTAATTTGCTAAATTGCTCAGGCTGAGCTTGAATTTACTATCCTTCCTAACTCAGCCTCCTAGAGTGCTGGATTTATAAGTGTGTGTTAATCAGGAAAAGGTTTTTTTTGTTTGTTTTTTTTTTTTTTTTTTTTTTTTTTTTTTTTTTTTTTTTATATTTTTTTTTTTTTTTTTTTTTTTTTTTTTTTTTTTTTTTGATACCAGGGATCGAATTTATGACCTCACACTTGCCAGGTAGGTGCTTGTGGCACTGAGCTAAATCCCCAGCAGGAAAATTTTTATAAAGTATTTGTGAAAACAAGATTAAGAATATATTTGGTTGGTGAAAGCAGAAAATCCATTGTTAAAGGGTAGTTGATGACTTTCTGATCGGTTATGCTTATATTTAGTTTTCCTGGATTAGGACTATTCACTTGGAGTTGGGTTTTGCTTTGTTACAGTAGGAACCCAAGGTGTTTTCATACTAGGACTCACTCACATAGCTCCGCACAGGTGGCCCTATTTCCCTGCTCAGCCCCACTTCTGGGCACCTGTACTTCACACCATTCTGTTTTTTGCATCAGTGCCTTATTTCACTTCCCAGCTCTTGCTCTGTTTCTTGCTTCATGCATCTCATTTTCGATACCAACAATGTTTCCTCTTCACCCGTTTTCTCTGGTAAAAATTCAGATCTCAGGTCAAAGTTCATTTATTCTGGAAAGCTGACCCTAACTTTCCCTAACTAGAGTTTATACATTCGAGGTTTATACATTCTTTTATTTCCACATACCTCTCCATTTGCAATGGTTAAGGAAATTGTAATGTCATACTTATTACTGCATTGATTTTCAGACTGATCACCCTCAGCAGCAGCGTCGCTACCTGGGACGTGTTAGCAATGCACGTTCTCCCGCCCCGGTCCAGGCCCCGTGAGCCAGAAACTCTGGAGGGGGTTGCGCCCAGAAACCCATGTCATCTAAGTTGCCCAGTGGACTCCAGTTCACACGGAAGTTAGGAGCCACTGCTCGGTTTACATCTGTAATGATGCCTTTCTCCCTTACGGTTGTTGATTTCATCCAAGTAGGGGCTGAGTTGTTCTTCATTGATACCTGCACTTCTTACCCAGTACATATTAGGTATTCAATTAATAGTCATTTAGTGGATGAATGAATGAGCTCATTTGATTTTTAAAACATCTTTAAAGGGGTATCATTTAAGTTTTACAGATAAATAAAAACTATGGAGACTTTGGGAGTTCTGATATCTGCTAGACATATGTGTGATAGGTCCAGTGATATTTACAAGTTTTCTCTTTGGAGAAAATACCTACAAAATGACAGCTCTAGGCAGAAAACATCTTGGTTAAGTAGATTTCAATGATATTTAATGGACAGAGTTAGGTAACAGTGTCAGAGTTGTACCAATCTGAAATAAACTTGCTTTGCTTCCTCCATTACTTAAGCATTTATTGAGAGTAGTGCATCAGTTCCTCCTGTGGTGATCAAAATAAATACTGTTTCAGAAAGCTTATGCTAGCAGTATATTTACCTGTCTGCTGTTTGTATTATGCAAAAATTCTATGTATGCACATTTTTAAAAACAATGCTAAGAAGACAGTGGTACATTGAGGAGAATAATAGATAAATACAAAATACTTCCACTTGGAAAATATGGATTTCTTTATTTATTTGCATGTTTTTAAATATGGAAATTATGAGAGATATTTTTCAGAAGGCTGCTTATAGCAACAAAATATTATGTGCATTCTACTTCCCACTGAATTATTTACCTAAAACCATCTAGGATATTCTGGACTCTGTACATGCAATTTATAGGAGAGTAAAATATCCGACAAGAAAAACTATTTCTGCATTTTGTAACACTTTCAAAAGGTTTTTCACAGAATGAAAGTTTAGTTGTGTTTGATTTTTAAAAATCATTTTATTTCATTCCCCCCACTCCTACTTTTAAAAATTGCCATTGTTTAAGGAAAAAACAAAACAAAACAAAGCAAAAAAAAAGAAACAGCTGTACTTGGCAGCTGGTATGGAATCATGGCATTGAGGAACTGGGGAATTTGCACAATTACCAGCTATACATAGATCTGCTTCCGGGATGGAAATGTTTAACGGTGTGCTACCAGCCTGGTCCATGTGGCAGACTGATTCAAATCATACTTACATTTTGTTACAAGTTCTTGCAAATCCAGTATTTCTTATGCAATATTTATTTTAGGGGCTAGGGTTTCGTTGAAGGGAAATGAGACTTTTACAGGATACTCTTCTGTCTTTTCAGCTGATGTGACTGGCATGGCATATTGACTCTGAATTTGATAACTAGCTTTGCTATCTCTGCAGAACTTGTTACACCCAGTTTTAACACGTTCCCCCTCCACTTAATCTGCCTGAATCTTAAGACTGATAGTTCACGGTTTCAAAATGATGATTAAAATAGGATTTTGAGCATCAAAATTCCATATCATGTACCTCCAACTTGTAGGAGGCCTGGTGCATGTATTAAAACTACTAAAACACCATGTTTCACAAAGAAAACAGAGAAGACCGTCACTAAATGACTCGCTAAATGTAATGAAATTCTAAATGCAGCATGGTTTCCTGAGTTGGGTCTTGGAACATAAAGAGGACATCAGTGGAAAAACTGGTGAAATCTGTAAAATTCTGGGATTTAGTTAATAGCAGTGTGCCAATATCAGCTTCATAGTTTTGAAAAATGTTCATTAGATTTTGATAGACACATAATGGAAATCTCTAAGGTTATTCCTCCTCCCTTCTCCCAGCTCTAAGGGAATGTATGAGGAGTTGACTGACGATTGTAACTATGAACTTGTCTTTTGTGGATCAAGGCTATCCAAAATGCACACATCCTTGCAAATCAGGCACTATGGTTGAATTCGGAGAACTTGACAGATGCCTGCCACGTTATAATTATGTGGTCTGTGGTCAGTTAATTTATCTGAGTATCAAATTTTTCATCTGCATGATGAAAATATTGTTTTGCTTGTGTAGATGAGACTACTCTTAAAGCAAAGTTAAAATGGAATAGTGCTGTAAAAGGCCTATAATCACTGTGCTCTAGAAATGTAGAAAATGTAGAAAAGCTGTGCCCTACATGACTAATGACAGTAGAGAATGGTACTGCCCAGTTTCCAGTCTTCAATAACCTGAGCTACATTGCTTTATCAAAGATGGAATGACAAGGCTTCCCCTAACATTGTAGCCAAAGACATGTTTTATCCTCCTCTGGTGGACGATCCAAGTATTGCAGCCTTTTCATGACATCCAGAGTGTGGCAAGGGGCAGCTCCAGACAGCTCCTTAGGTATTTTGGTAGCTCTTCTCCAAGTGCCGCCTTGAAGGCAGTGCCATTTATTGTTCTTACCGGGCTTCAAATGGCCTTACAATGACCCTGTTCTTTTAAATGTGTCATTTTCTGAGAATCTTGTAATGCATTCACCCTTATACCTCCAGGGTTTACTTTGTTACTCTTAGCTTTTCTGATTTATTTCAGCATACTTAGCATAAAGCCTGTAGTGGCAGGAAGCAAAATCTTAGTTTAGCTGAACTGTAGCCCGAGCAATGTCCCGAGCAAAGAGATGGAGCCATGAATTTTCCCTTGTGGGAAAAATCCATTCAATATTTAGTTTTGTCGGCTTTTACTGTGTTCTCTTTGTACTGGCAAAACAGCAGTACTGGTTCAGGAAAGGGACATTTCAACCCTTGATTTAGCTCCCTGATTATCTTCTTTAGCTAGATACCAAACAAAAGATGTTCTCACTCTGACTTCACCCATGACATGATTGTACATGAGAACCTGTTCCTCCAGCGCAGGGAGAGACATCTGAGGACCAGAGGGGTTGCTGCCCACAAGAGAGAGCCGCTGCACTAAGACTTCTCTTTCCCGAAGGAGATGGTGGGGAACCTATGGCGTGCATACTACAGAGAGCACACAGCACCCTCTGCTGACACACGACCCAAGTGTATGAGTTGCTTTTTGGAGTTGTTTAATTGCACGGTTGGCACTCTGAGGTAGATAAGTGGATTTTGGGTTGCAGTTTGGGCACTTGTCTCTAAAAGGTTCCCCAGCACTGCATCGTCAATGCCCACTTCATTTTATTAGATAGCGAGAGCTTACTTCATGTTTATTGCTATTCCTATGGGCCAACCTCTAATAAGGTGCAGTATATACACTGTCTTTTGATTTTCCCAACAGTACTCGAAGGTATTATTCTTTAAAATAGATACACGAAAGAGAGAACTGGAACTCAGAGAAGTTAACTTACCTAAGTGTAACCATTAGGTTATGGGAAGCAGAGGAGAGAATATTTTGTTTATACAGATGCATAGCTGAGTACTGTCACTCAGTGACTGACTGTTCTGTATTCCTATCACACAGCACTCGTCACTCTTTACATATAGTTTCCCCCCTGGAGACTCTGGAATTGGCCTCACATTGCGTCTTTGATCTGACTCTAAGCAGTCATTATTTCTTGATTAGGGTTGGCACAAAAGATAAATCTTATTTTGTGAATAAATGTTTGTTAAAGAGAAGGAGAAAAAAAAAATCCCTGGGCTAGCACAGTAAGGGAAGGCTTCACAGAAGGAGCAGGCATTCAGCTCAGCCTTGAAACAAGGATGTAAGGTCTGGTTAAGCAGAGTTAATTAAGATACTAGCTTAATTATTGGACTTCCGTTGTATGCCAGATATTGAGAGTGGTTGCTGTTAATTTATTTAAAGCCTGTAGCATTTCTTGGAGACACATGTCGTTAGCATGCCCACTCTACAGATGAAAAACTGAGACGTAGAGAGGTTAAGTAGCTTGTTCGTGATCACACAGTCCATTCAAGCCAGAGCCTGAATTCTAATCAAGACACCAGATTTAGAGCCTGCCCTCTTGATTCATCATCGCATAGTTTTAAAAGGACAGAGATGTCTGTCCACTGATGTATTCTAAGTGTATATTGGGTGCTTATTAGATAGTGAATGAATGAATACCCTCTTGTTTTGGCAAGATAAAAGAGGGAAGGTTTTTCAAACAGGAGAAGTAGCAAAAGTGATGATATAGAGAAAGAAATGCTGAAGATATGTCAGTGCATGAGTGGGTCTGCATGAGGCAAGAGTTGAACACATATTTGGCAATGTGGCTTGGTGTGAGCCTGGGGAATCTGGTTTTTATTTCATTAGTGTTATCAAGGTGATCACTCTATCCCTGTTGAGATTTGCATAAACTGTGGCTGCTGTGTTTTATGGTCCCACGTGAAGATGAATGTGATCACTCACTGGTGGATTGTAGTCTAGCAAAATGAACTATCTCTAAATTCTTCTTATGGGATCTTTAAGTTAACAAACTTGGTGTGTCCATAGAGATGGAAAGGCTTGGAATTTCTTTGGAGGAAGTCATCCTCGAAGGAAAATGGTATCAAGTCTTAGAGGAAAAAGTAGATAAAATACACGATTCTAACAAGCTCTTGGTTATTGACAACTGGTTCATTTGTTTTTCAAAGTACTAATTACCAAACAGAGAAGATTAGGTCACTGTAAAAACATACTGGAAATTTCCTGAGTAACTCGTGTTTCCTATAAATTGAAGGTATTTCAACACATTATATTATCTTGTAAAATGCCATATCTAGAACTGGGGAAAGAAAATCAATCATCAAACCATCTTTATTGAGAATTCAGTTGTATGAAAAGATAGGAGTGGATCATACGCTTTCCATAACACTTTCCCCTTATTCTTCACAATACATATTTGTTTTTGAGATTTGGCTATCCTAAGAAAAATCTTTCACTTCACAAATTAAAATTAATCCAGATAGTATTTGGGGTATTGCTGCTGATAGGCAAGAGAAATCATTCCTGGACTACCGATGGGCTGAGAGTGTAAAAGTGAAGACCCATTAAAAGGCAGAGGGAGTTTCCCATGAAATAAGGTGGCTTTGTGAATGTGAAGGTGACCCTGATTTCAGGGTGGGGGGGGATTGTGCAGTCAGTCAACCTCTCTGAATATATTTAGCTGTTTCAGTCAATGATTTTTTCACTCACAATACTTTTATTTCTCATCTTATCTTAGGCAGAGAAGACAGTATCAGTTTTGAACAAAACTGAGGTTGAACTTTTGCTTTATTGTGTTCTCTCAGATAACAACGCTTATTGGATTGATAAAACTGGGAATGAAACCTAGCAGTTTGACCAAAAAAAAAAAAAAAAAAAAAAACAAATCATTTTCTTAATGAATGAGTCTGTGGCTGGTGGTAAAATATACCTTGGGGCCTCCTTTGAAGAATTAACCAGGACTAAGGAGGAGTTGCTTGTCATGGGAGCTTCTCTCAGGAATAGTAGTGTATACGTATGTTAGAAATGAGCACTGGTGGGCACCTTTTGGACAGCATTTGGTATACACTCTGGGAAACAGAAAAATAACATGGCAGCAGTTAGAGTTTATTCAGACATTTTTGTATAAATTACCTCAATGGAATCATAACAATTCACATTAAGCAGGACATTATTATCTTTGCCTTGTAGATGGGGAAATTGAGGCTCAGATGAATTAGATCACTAGCCTCAGGCCCTGCAAAGAGAGAGTAGAGTAAGGTTTCTAGCTCCTATCTGTCCTACTCCAAAGACCATTCTTTTCACTGCCAAACTGTTGATGAATAGTGATTTACAAAGACCTGTTTGTCTCTTAGCAATATCCCATTGCCCATGCAGGACTGAATCTGCTTTCTCAGGGAATTCTCATGGGATCTTGGCTGCTAATTTTTTTTTCAGTGCAATACATACTATTTATTCACTACAATCATGCTGTTTTTAAAATTTAAAAAGCATTTATTCGTACACTTAACATAGAGACAGAATTGGGAAAGAGAATTAACAGAGTTAGATTCTAATAGCAGCTCCTTTCTCTAGCTGTGACTCTATCTCTCAGAAAACTACACAATCTCTGTGGACCTTTGTTTCCTCACTTGCAAAATGGAATGTAAAGCATTACTGGGTGCGTATTTTTGTAAGAATTAGTGAGTTAATGCCTGCAGCACCTGGTCCATCAGAGGTGTCAAAAATGTACATGTGCCAACTCCCCATGAGGAAATGTGAACACTGTTATTGCAAATGTATACTAATAAAGGAATAAATGACCACAGAAGTGCAATTTATTAATTTGGCCTTTTGCTGAGTTATTTGCTTACTGTGTCCTCTTCAAGTGTATAACTATCCATGTTGATTGTAACTGATTTATGTAGTTGTAGATAAAACATAACATTTCTTTCTAAACTTTAGCCCAACAAAATTGTTCTTGGTCGATTGCCAAAAAATTATGCCAGGGTAGAAAACAAAGAATAAGACATAGTTTCCATCATGAAGAAACTCATAGTCAAAGAACTGGGGAACACAGACAGATATGCAAAGTCAATCCAGTTTCTTCAGGACAAACATACTGCTTATCCAAAAGGATTTTTTGGGAGGGCAAAATGTTATAATGTATGAGTAGTAGTTAGACTAGTGCCTAGCTCCTAGTAAGTACTAAATTAAGTTTTAGCTACAACAATAGTAAGTAATGTAGATTTTCGCCAGTGTTAATGGTTGCTCAAAAGAAAGAAGTTTCATTCATTAAGCAAAGGCAGAGAAGGCATCACAATAACAGATGTTGAGCTGACTTCAAAGCATGGAAGAGCCTTCTGTGCTGTTCAGAGCTCTGCTCCCTCATGGCTCATGGTATAAATAAGCTTAAATGCAATGTGTAGAAAAACTGGAGCAAGACCTGGAGATGGTGGGGTTGCTGATGTGGTTGACTAAGGGTGGAGGGGAATACAATATCATTGCCAGGAAATCTCAGAAGTTTTGGTTACAAAACCAAAAAATAACTACTAAAGTGTGGCTTAAAGGCAAAACTTTGTTGCTAATTCATTATACTAAACATACCTGATCAGCAGTCACAGCACATGTTTCAGAACAGAATTATACTGGGTTTAATTGTAAAGAAGCAAAGGTACAATGGACCAGACACTGACCTTCATTCAAATCCTGTCTTATTACCAACTATCTGGGTGATCTTGTCATTACAATGCCGTTAGTTTTTATTTCTCAATCTTCAAAAGAAATGACATGTGTATATGCTGAAATGTTGTTATAAGCATTTGAGATAATGAGCAGAAAGTGTATGGGATTTTAGTAGTCTTTCAAAATATCTTATTTCATATAATTATAATTTATTTTCATGTAGATTATGATTATACTGATGTTATAATATACTTATAATTATAGCCTAAATGCTAAACATGATGCTAAGAACTGTATACTAAACTATTTACTTTAATTCTCTCAATAAATGCCTAAATACATAGAGATAATATTCTTAGTATGCAAAGAAAGAAATTAGAGTAGCTAAGAGAGTATATGACTGTCACGATAGGATGGTGAAATGATTGACAGAAAGATGCCAGGAAACACAGTTGTAGGACGTAGTATCTTAAATGGCAAAGGATGCAAAAGCATATAGAGATAAGGTAATAGATAGTTTTAAAGCAGTATGTTCCAGAGAGAGCCCTGGATTCTAAAGTGTCTCAGATTTCCAGGGGAGAGGCATGCAGCTGGGGGTGATACCACACTCCTGAAGGAAAGATTCACTAAATGCAAGAAGCTCTCTTTGATGTTCTTAAGAAGAGTTTATCTGCTGGCACTGCTTTTTTCCATCTTTGTTCTGGAAATTCTGCTTGCTGGCCTGCCTACCAGTTGCAAGCAGTGAATCCTGTATTGGTTTGATCCTGTGTTCTCCCAACACCTCATGTAATTTAGATGGGGCTGAGTCTGGCATTCTTGACTGGTTTGTTGCCTGGCACTGGAATTGGTGATGTGAGTGTTGCACCTGCCCAGGGATGGAGCCGACATACAGTGTAAGGGAGGTGGGTCTTCCTCTGCTCGCTCTTGCTGGGTTTGCACACCTTGCTGTTTGGTGGCCACCATGAATGGCTGCCCTGCCACGCCATGTTGCCTTGGAGCCAACTAAGTATGGACTGAAACCCCAGGGAACCGTGAGAAATAAACCTTTCCTTCCCTAATTTTGTGTGTCAGGTATTTTGTCTCAGCAATGAGTGAGAAGTAACTAAGACAAATCCAAAGAAACTCCAACACATTTCTCATAATTAACTGTGATACTAGATGATGAGCATATCCTTTCTTCAGGAGGATTCCTAGTGATCACTGGCTTTAGGTCTGTCTAAAGTCCCCTACTATAGTGGCATTTGGTAACTTGCCCAAGATCTCATGGAAAAATGAGAATTCATATATGGTCTATGTGCTCTGGATAAACATGCTATGTGCAATTAAGATGTTGGTTCTGCATACAGTTTTCAATTTAAGAATAGAGGGTGAAAATCTTCCAAAGCAACACAGGTTAGGTATCATTTAGGAAAAATTAGTGGCTACATGATGCTAGCAGGAATTTGAATGGAAGGGGATAGAGAAGAGAAAGTCAAGGGTTGGAATGACCGCAGAAGAGGAAATGCATTCCAAGTATGCAGGTTATTCCTTTCATGAAGCTTAATATGTCTCCTAGAACTCTCCTTGGGTTCCAGCTGAGATGTTCCAGCTGAAATAAAACCATCACTTCTCATTTTTACCTTAAACTTTCTACCATCACACTGCAAAGCAAGTGGGAAACAAACTTTAAACCAATTTTTATTTTGTTTATTTTAAAACAAATTTCTTGTCCTGGCTTTATGGAGAATAGCAATCACTATATTTAAGATTTTTTTTATGCAAAAGATGAGAAGCAACCTCCATGTAAATGGTCGTTTCCCACACATAGAAAATTATGAGACAACACTCAGTGTTGAGATACTGCAAAAGAAAGAGACAGTGGATAATTAGATCACGCAACCAAGAATTTTTCAAGAGTGTGTGACGTTAGGCTTCAGCAGCAGCCACCAGCCCAGGTCATTTGATCAGACTGGCAGAGGGCAACTGTGCAGCCTGCCCTTCTCTACCAAGGGCGGAGGGCTCAGTGCTTGCGAAGGATGTGTACAAGTGATTCATAGCAACTAAACTGGGAACTGGACATTGGCTAGTGAAAAGGGTGGCAGGTAAAGTATTTGACCTGAAGCTGGGGAGACAACTACAAGAAGGGAATTTAATTCATGCTATGATCACCTTAGTAGAAGAAAACATAGCACATTTTGCATTCATCTGTTTTGCTCTTACCTCTTTGCTTCCCTGGCATAGCTTTAATCACTCTTCAAGATTCCAAAATTTGCTCATTTTGGAGACCACTTTCTACAGGCAGATGCATAGTTTCCACATTCATCCTGGAATGGATTCCATGTATTGCAATGATTCTTTGATAAGAAGACTCTTATCAAAAGGGCTATCATACTCTGTATCCCTTCCTAGACTCAGTGTGAGATTGTTAACAATTGCTTATTGTTCTTTTCATTGTTCCTCTTCAGTATGGTAAATTTGCCATCTAAAATATTCCCAATAAATGTTCTGGTATGAGTAAATTTGAACGATAAACACACTGTTGCTTTTATCACACTCACTGATTCCTGGGCAAGTCTGCCTGACTTGTCTTTGTTTCAATTCGATTATTGGTAGCTTCCAGATACCTTTCAGATCAGTTATGTATTGTGAGTTGAGGTGTTCTCTGGGGTTCTGAGTACTGTGACAAAAAAAGGCTTTCAGTGTCTGGTCATTGTACCTAGGAACTATTAGGCAGACTGAAACACTTCAGGCTAAAAGAGGTCCTGTTTTTTGGGAGACCCTAGGAAGGTGTTCTTGGTTTGGGTTGGTGTCAGAGGTAACTCCAGTTGGGTAGAATTCAGCCTAGGTTTTCAGACAGTCTTCATTTAAAGATGACATCTTAGCATACAAGTTTAATAACCGTGAATGCCCCTTCCTCACCTCCTGTTGCAGTAGTAACTCGAGTCCTTTTCACTCTGGGTAGCTTTGGTCATGGAACATAAAGAGGAAAACAATGGAAAAGGAGAAAGGGGATCATGATGCATAAGAAAAGTGATTTTTCTGGATTATGCCTCTGTGGATTCATTCATGACCAGAAACTTCTGTGTAATTAGGACATTTGCAGAAAGTAAATATTTATAATAATCTACCTAATCAATTATACATCAAAAAATCATTGGTTTTTAGAGTGCTTTTTAAAATTGTTTAAATGTCTTACCCTTCTCCCTGATGCCTTATATCAATGTCTAAAGGACAGGAGTCTCCAGAAGTTGACTGATCATGTCTAAATCAAATTAAATGGACTAACTTCTTCAACTCCTATATTCTCTTCTTTGGTACTGAAATGTGGGTAAGTAATCCCATGTTACAGAACCCACACTGCAACCAAGAGGAAAACAAATAACTCAGACTTGTGTATCCAGGCTGGTAGCATATAGTGTCTTGAAAAGAACAAGGGCAACACAATCAGATAGACCTTTTTAAGTCTGAAACCCATTCTGTCATTTATTATCATGTCCCTTGGGCAGAGTTCTTGAGCTCTCTTGCAAACTCTCCTCCTCTTTAAGACAAGATTTGTAATTCATCACAGAGCTGCCTTGGTGTTAACTGAGGAAAGTCTCATGAGTTAGAAATTCTCAACATTCAGGTTGCATTTATTCCCCAACATAATTTCCCACTAACTCATGATAGTTTTTTTTTTATTAGTGTTCTTTTCCTGCATAACAAATCAACATGGACTTAGATGCTTAAAACCACGCACTCTTGTTACTGGCAGTTTCTTTGGGTCAAGTTTAGGCAAGAGTTAGTAGGATTTTTAGCTTAAAGACTTTACAAGGCTGCAATCTGATTCTACAACCAAAACCAGGGTTGTGATCTCATTTGAGACTTGGAGTCACCATCTGAGTATGTTTAGTTATTGGCAGGATTCATTTCCTTATGGTTGTAGAACTGAGACCCTTGGCTCACAGAAGCTGTGTAGTTTCTTGCAAAGTGGCCCTTCCTATGATTCATGATACAGTGGCTTGTTTCTTCCAAGTAGACAGTAAAGAAAATAGAAAAATATATTTATATTTGTTAACATCTTTACAAGATTACTATCTCCTCACTTTTGCTATATATTGTTGGTTGGAAGCAAGTCACAGGTGCCGCCCATTCCCAAGGGGAGGGAATTCCATGAGGGTGGAATTCCTAGGTGACAAGCATTTTGGGGGAGTTATGTCAGGTCTGCTTGCCACACTCTCAAAGTGCAGCAGCCATGGCATAGGTCAGAAAATCCCTGCCTGCCTGTGTTGGATGCTGAGTGTGTCAGTGAAATTAATTTCATCTTCTCAGAAAGAGAGAGAGAGAGAGAGAGAGAGAGAGAGAGAGAGAGAGAGAGAGAGAAAGAGAGAGAGAAAGAGAGAGAGAAAGAGAGAAAGAGCGAGAAAGAGAGAGCGAGAGAGCACGCACAAGCTATTTCATCGTTGGTCACCAATGTAAACCAAGATAATGGAAGCAGGTCTTTCACTTCCTGTGGGTCCAGATTCAGTCTAAGAATACATTTAAAGGCAGTGCATCAACAAAACTAGCATTTGGTTTGTGTTGGAGTGTTATGAACCCTATTTGCCATCCTTGAACAAGACTACAGCCTAGCAGGCTAGAAACATGTATTTCTCCACTGTATTTTAAGCAGAGTAGAAGGGAACTTATGTTCCCACTGTGCTGGGGTCCTTCGTGTACAGCTATCTTTAGCAAAGACAGGGAAAATTCATGTGGAGTTAACAGAAATCTTCACATATAAAATATGTTCTTTCTCCCTTAATAGGAAAAACTCAGGAAAATACACTTAAGAAAAATAGCAATGCAATAGAAAACAAATGTGTTTAAAAGGAGGAAGGAAATATAGGTTAGGTGTCTAGAAAAATTATTAACACAGAAATTAGGAGTGGCTACGTGAGTTTGAGTCCCTTGGGAAGGAGAACTGGATCTGAAAATAGATTTATTTCACTGTCAATATTTGCTTTTCTTTGTGTTTTTTTTCCATGTACTGAGTTTCCTTTCTGTGCCTTCATGATTATATGAGTGAATTATTAGGAAAGCTATTAGTCTCATTATTTGCTGAGTCTTCGACATAAAAGAACACCTTGTGCCCATCCTTAAACTCAATTGAAGTCAGCGAAAAGCAAAACAAAATTCAGGTACAAGAAAAAGTCCTTGCGAGATGTTAGACATACCATTGATCTATGCAAGGCTCATTTGTTTTAATAGAGGGCCTTAGAGATTGCCTGTGAAAAACAATACGTAGTAAGAGCAATTTTAGTAAGACTTTGTTTTTCTAGTGTGAAAGGCATCACTATGGGTTGAGAAACAAGAAAAGAATATTTTACTGGCAGAAATAGAGAAAAGACATACACTTCTATTTATCTACTTTCATGTAGGTACATGCAATGTATGGAGACAGATTCTCATAGGAAGAACCTACTTGAGTATCTTTTGTACCTGTAAAGGTCTGGCACAGTGCTAGTAGGCACCTATTACATAGTAAACATGTAATAAGAACTTTACATATTCTAGGGATGGAGTTTGGGCACTAAAATTTTGTTTAATTATAGCTATTTAATTCAAAGAATGGACATTAATTGCCAGAAAATTCCCAAATCAATCATGTTAAATCTATGATCTTATTTTAACCCAACTATCTATAGGTAACTCTACAGTCTATCCTACTGAATTAATGATTCAATTACAAAGAGTTATAGGCTTATTTTACTCTCAAGGTTGTGACTTTCAGGGAGTTTTCTTATATTCTAATCATGAAAAATAGGGAGTATTATTTGTGTCTATAAATCATATAAAATATACATCATCCATATAAAATATATATCATATAAAATGATACTGAGATAATCTCAGAAAAATACTTTTCAAGTAGGATGCAGTCTTTTGAACCACAGATATTATAGTACATGATTATTATATTAGTTTCTTAGGGCTGCTAAAACAAAATACCAAAAAGCAGGAGGCTTAAGTAAATTTATTATACCATAGTTCTGGAAGTCCAAAATCAGGGCATCAGCAGGGTCAAACTGTCTCTGCAGGCTCTAGAGTGGATTGCCTTCATGTTTCTGCTGGTTATGAGAATCCTTAGTGTGCTTCGCCTTGTAGATTTATACTCTGATCTCTGTCCCATCCTTACCTGCTACCCTACTGTGTGTAGTTCCATGCACGATCCAACACCACTTCTAACACTAAACATGTTTTTCTTAGAATCAACATAATTCTCTGACACTCTGGCTGTCCTATAATTTAATTCAATTCTGATGCTAATTTTCTGGAGTTAGCAGCACATCTCAAATGGTAAGGGTTTAGCCACTTCAGATGCCAATCACAATGTCAGCCACACATACCTCTGACTTGTGACAGGTAAGGTATACTTCAGAATATCACAACCCTCTGCTCAGGGCTCATAATTTGCTAGGATGGCTTGCAGGACTCTAGGAAATGTTTCTGGTACAATTACAAGACTATTCTAAAGGACATAACATAAGAAAACCTGACTGGAAGGGATGCACAATATAGAGTAAAGGAACGTGGGCTTCCTTGCTCTCTCTAGAATTTTCATGCTCCCTCCCCACATCTCAGAGTACCTACTAACCTGGCAGCTTTCCAACTGGTTTTTAAAGAGTCTCCATCACATAGGTACTAGTGATTAAATCACTATCTGTTGGCAATTAACTCTATCTCCAGTTGCTTTCCTCTCCCCAGAGCTCTGCCCTTAGAACTGTAATCACAGGCTAGGTTCCTCTGTCAACTATTTCCTCTCTGGAAGTTATTTGGGGGCCATCAAAAGTCACATCATTAATTAATAGTATAAACTCAGGTCTGAGTAAAAGTTGCTCATTATAAATAAGATGTTCTTCTCACCCTTATCATTCAGGAAATGGTAAGGAGTTTAGATGGTGCTGTGGTGGGAAGTAGGGACAAAAACCAAACAGGTATTTCTTATTATATCACAATGTCACAAGTGGTCTCTGTGTTCAAATTTCTTTTTAGTAACTAATCTCACCCTAGATAGGGGAAAGGAGAAAAGGAAGAAAGGAAAAGATTATATATATGTAGATGTACACATATAACTGTATGTATGTATTTGTGTGCAAGATAGATAGATAACTATACTGCTAATCTCTTAGTTCATCAAAAGGAACAGTTTGTGCTGTCATTGTTTGATTGTTTCATCATTCTTTATGGCTAGATCTTGAAAGCTGAACAACTACTTCTAATATAACAATATGCAATATATTAACTTACTGTTTTTTAAAATTTTGTATTATTTCTATCCATTTTTCTGTTTTGCTTTTTAAAAATAAAAAAAAAAACCACTAGAACTAACCCCCTCAAAGAATCCTACCCTAATCAAGGCCCGACTTAGCCAGTCTGATCTTATTTTAACTCAGTTAAATCTACGGAGACCCTACTTCCAAGTTGAGTCACATTCGTGGTGAAGATTTCAACTTATCTTTTGAGAAATATAATCCAACCCATTATAGTTATTAATTGGCTTCCCTTCTGAGCCATCTTGTGATCGAAGCTCTTTGGTTTTCTCTGAGAACCTAGTACTTAAAAGATAGATTCTATCATCAGCTGTAAGAGCTCACCCTTAGTCTGACTTGCTGAGTACAGTATGAGTCACTTGTATGACTGATACTATAAAGAGGATCCAGAAAGCAATAACATATCCAACCACACTGTGAGGCAAAAAGGAATGAATGTGGCACACATTACCTTGTGTGATCTAGAAAATGGAGATGTTTGTTGTACTGAGGTGGCAGTCATGGGAGGCATTCACAATTCGAAGGGAGAAACAGGATGAGCAAAGATACAGAGCTGAGAAGCCATGGTATGAATCAAATAGTTGACTAATGGTCTAGCCTGATTGGAGCTTAAGGTTATTTAGAGGAACAAGGATGGGTTGTGGTCACATAGCTGTTAACCCATAAGCCTTCATTGTCTGAGCATAAAGAAAAGAAACTGAATGGGTTTTTCTGGCCTATTTTCATTGTTCAGTAACAGGATTCCTTAAGATGTGTGTGTGTGTGTGTGTGTGTGTGTGTGTGCGTGCGCATGTGCGTGTAAGGGATGTGTTCAGATTTAGCGACAAAAATATTTACTGAAACTATCGAGTAGTAGGTTTAGTGTCAAGATACTAACTTTTGTTGCACTGTGATTTGATTGGGGTTAGTATCCTCATTTTGCTGATGAGTAAACTGAGGCTTAGAACAATAAAGGTGGAACCTGGCTCTGACTGGTTCCATTGTATGCACTGGTAATTTTCTTGGTTGGGGCTCTGGTTCCCTTCTGAGGGACAAATTGGCACTCCAGTGTTGAGGACTTAGCTGTGATTCTGTTCACAGTGAGTCCTCCCTGTTTTCTTGGGTCTCAGGCTTGTGCTAAAGGGAACTTCTGAGCCTGACAACTGGATGGAAATGTCTCTTGCAGCAAAAACATAGGAAGAAGCCTGCTGTTTCTTCATTCCTGTTTATGAAAATTGTTTCAATGGGGGTATGGTGCCCAAATGACTGAATAAATATGAGCATTTGAGGGTAAAGATATACTTTGCAAAGCTTTAGATTATGATTTTTAAAGTAAAAGAATATATGTCCTAGTCAAATGGGAAGTCAGTAACCCGGTTAACACTAGAAATAAAACTAACTCCAAGTTCGATGTGTCTTCTACTATATTAAAGAAATAAAAATAAATTGCAAAGAATGTATTTTGAAAGAAGTGGCAGAGTAAGGCAAAGACATGGTACTACAGAGGATTTAAGGAGGAGGGAACATCTGAATGGAGCACACAAATGTGGGTGGGGCAGGTAAAGGGAGCTGTTTGGGGTCTGGCAAATCTCCTCTACTTTGGAAACTATTGTAGTTTTATCTGTTACTATTAGTGGCAGTGAGTACAGTTGGAAAAGAGCAATCAACACCAGCATTTCGCTGAGGTGCCTTTTGCAGAACCCTCCTGGGGTCCATGCTATTGTTAATGCTTTGCTCTTTCTAGTCTCCTGGGCTTTGTAAATGCTTTGCACCACTTAAAGGAGTCCAGGGTTGCTAATCAGGCTGAACACCTTCAGAGGAGATACCAAAGAGCAAGCCCGGGTGACCCACACACTAATGGGCTGATTGTGGTCTCTGGAGTAAAACCACCTATTGAAAGCTGCTCCAAGACAGCTCTGGGGAGCTGTGGCGGGAAGATTTATTGTTGCTCTTTGGGGGATCGATGCCTGAGCTCTTTAGAACCTGCTGATTCCTCAGAGGGCTTCTCAGTGTTTCCCCAGTGGGTACAGTCTAAATGTCATCACAGACTTATGTCTCCCCTAAAAGTGGTCCTCGTGCTGCGTCTGGAAGGCCTGTAAGCCTTGTCATAGGTGGAGGGGTGGGACAAGCATACATGAGTCATGAAGGGCATCAGCTGCAGAGACTGGGGCTTGATGACCTGTTCAATGTTCAGAGAGAAAAGACATCCTAGGGATACAATAGTCAGAATCAGGGAGGTGAGAAAACTGGGCCTGCTTTAGTGAAATGAATGCTTGACATCAGAATGGATTCCTGGCAGTGGGGAGCAGCCTGCAGACAACAAATGCAAATGTGCACACAGTGCTTTGAATAGAATAGAAAATGTATGTTTCCTTGCAATGTTATCAAGGAAAAAGTCAAGTTTCTTTTTAGTTGCCTTCATACCCCCTTGTGCTTTCTTATAATCTGTATTTGCAAAAATGGTATCAGTGCTCGGGCTCTGATCCCTGAAAGGGCAATAGCATCTACCAATGCTTTATTGATATTTTATTTTTGTGGCTAAATTCTACAGGTAAATGATACTGATTTCCATTTTCATTAAAGCAAATTACTTTAAAATGAAAACATATGTGAGTAAATCAGAGGGAAACAATTGAAAAGATGAAGTAAATAATGATTCAGTCAGTACCCAGATGGGGTGAATGTGTCCAGTGCTGCATCATTGAGCAAAGTTGGGAAAACTTTTGTCGACAAAAAGTGGCCACAGTAGGATGTTCATTTTCGTCTTCAAGTTCCCAATCCTCCCTCTATTGCTCTTCATAAATATTCCAACAAAATTGTTTCCCCTATGAACCATTTATGGTTTCCCACTTCCATATCTCTGCTGTCTTTCTTTCTTCAAAGTGGAAATATTTTCTTCTGAGCAATCAGACTTGGCTTCACCAATACATAGTAGGTCCCTATAAATGTTTTATGAATAATTGAGTAACAGAGGAGTCAATAAACAGTCTGTCCTGACTTTCCAGGACAGGAGAAGCTCCAATTGTTTTGTAAATAAGGATCAAAAGTAGGATAATGATGTTTACTAACTAAAGAAAGGAACCAATCTGCATGACCCTTGGAAGTGAGAAGTAGCAGATCTGATTTAGGTCAGCACTTCTCAAACATTAGTCTGCGCACACATCATCTGGGATTTTGTTAAAGAGCAGATTTGATTCAGTAGGGTGGAGGTGGGATTGGAAATTCTACATTTTTATCAAGATACTAGGGATGCTGATGTTGCTGTCTGGTGAGCTGTATGTTGAGTTGCAAAGCATTCAGTGATAACACAGGGTGAATTTCATTGTCTTGTGCCACTATAAAATTTTGACCAAAATCAATTTTTAAAGAAGTCATTTAAAAAAATTCGTTTTCTCCTTAGCCATTTACATCTAAGGAGGTTCTTTTCCCTGTGTACTTTAGCAATGTCCTTGAATTCTACAATATTTTGCTTATTTCTACAACTCATTTTTGATTATGCTTTCTCTTTGTTTCTCATAAACATAAGAGTCTGATTGGCCCATAGTAAACACTGAGCAGCAAAGGGGCTATGAAGTCACTTCAGGTCAAGATCTCTTTAAGATGTGTTGTTTGCCCTTGAAAAATGAAGTCATCCAAGGTCATACAGTAGGGTGCAAATCTATTGTACAAATTCAAGTGCTTTAATTAAATGCCTTTGCCTCAACACTCTCACAGTGTGATGTTATGTATCACTAATACAGTCTTTCAGCTCTTAAAATTATCCCCCTAACTCTTTGGACTTCTAAAGGGAGAGTCTGTGGTTCAAGAGTATTGACTATTGCAGAGCCAAGCTCCCTGCTTCTTTTCTTTCTTTGCACTTTCTTCCCAGATGCACAGAAAGAGAGCATGGAGTGTCAGCCTGGCCAGCAGAAGTGAGCTACCTACCAGCCAGAACCTGATAATTACTACTGTACGAAGTGCACAGTGAGGATGGGCAAATCTCTGACAGCAGGATAAATAAAGGAACCAGTGTAGGATTCAGTTCCCTCTCTTCCCTGTGTTTATAAACCTTCTGTAGCTTTATTTTATTGTTTAAAACTCTTATTTTAAGTTTAGAAACTTCAGTCAAGAACCACAAATTAAGCAGTGTACTCTAGTCTTTTTAACACCCCTGCTGCCACAAGGCTGTAATTATTGTTGACACCCTTCCTCAAGTTGACATCATTGCCAGCCTGAAAAAAACAAAGCATTTATTTTAACTTGGGTTTCTTCCATCAACTTTTAATTGTCTTTATATTATTGGTTCTCATTTTTAAAATTTGCATCCTTTATGTCTTCTATTAGTTCCTATGAAGTTTCCCAGAAATATGTCATTAGCTATGCCAGATGCTACATTCAGAAGATTTACGAGTCACTTGGCATTACAGTAATTAAATGCCAGCATCAAAACCTAAGTCTTGTGGTGGGGAGATCATTTGTGATAAAAGATTTAAATTTAAGTTCCTTTAGGGAAGGTTGATCTCTCTTTGTCTCTCTCTTTCAATATTTATAAACACACGTAAGTACCTGTGTAAGTATTCATATGTGTATGTGCTTACAGGAATATTTATATATATGTACATATGTGCATATATATGTCTACATTATAAAATCAACATGTCCATTTAAAAAAATTGGCAAATACTAAAAAGCAAAAAGAATATTTTATGATAATTAGCACTTTGTATCTTATCAATCTGAGATACTTACTGACCTAGTGAAATATTCCAGACCACAATGACATTTCATTCCTCTGAGCCATAATACAGATGTGAAAAATTATTTAAGAAGACCCTATTTAATATGCTTATTTTAAAATTATTCTATTTGGTGAGTTATTAGATTCCATTAACCCTTAGGGAACTTGCTCAGAACCAATATCATGTAGGATCCAAGAGTCTACTTTCAAGGAGTTACATATCAATACCTATAATGGTAGACCTTGAAAGATGACTACATAAAATACAGCCTGAAAATATTTTATTAAACGTAGCCATGGGTCTCTTTAAATGGATAATTTTTTTTTTGTATTGGGGATCGAACTCACGACCTTGCACTTGCCAGGTAGGCGCTTATACCACTGAGCTAAATCCTAGGCCCTAAATGAATAAGTCTTAATGAATAAATAATGCTTGTTTTATTTAGATTGTCCCAGTTCCTCCCAGACCCTTACATCCTTTTAGCTTTGATTCTTAGGCCATTAATGAAATCAGAATTCCAACTTACTTTTTTGCAATTTCAAAGGGTCTGCCCTTTCATTACACTATCGTACCTCATTAAATACCTTCTTTGTGTCAGTCCTTATATAACATGTAGACAGATCTAATCCTTCTCATGATCTCATAATATTTTATAAACCCAGGCAGATAATCATATATAGAGAGAAAGAATTTAAAGAAATTCATTTTAATAACTATGAGAAGAAATTCATAGGTCAGCACGACATTGCATTAATCCGTTTTCATCTTATTACGTATTAGGTTCAGGATATAAAGCATGTACTGACATGAGATCTGTACATAGGTAATTATTTTTTTTCTTTGAATAATTCCTTTCTAAAACAAAATGTTGACCAGTTTTGAAAATGCTAGATAATCTTATTTGCTGGGATTTGTTGCCTGCTTCCTACAAGAGTTAGCTGGGGCTCATGACCTGCTTCATAAATGACTTGTCTAGAACCCTTGAATTCTGGAGCTGAAAGGTGTATCTGAGTTTGTGGTGTCCAGTGGTTGTCAAGTTTCAGGATGCACCAGAGTCCACCTGAAGAGCTGTAAAGCACAGCTTGCCATGTCTGGTCTCTGAGTTCCTGATTCCATGGGTCTCGGGGGAATATCCATGCTTCATGGGCTCCTGGCGATGGTGACACTGCTGACTTGCAAACTGAACTTGAGCACCACAAGCCTAGTGTAAGGCCTTCCTTTTTACAGAAGAAAATAACTGAGATGAAGCAAAGGGTCATCTATGCACATGTATTAATCAAGTCCTAAGAGCCACATGTGGTTTCTTGCTGCACTTAGAATAAAATCTGAAATCTTCATTATACAGAAGACCCTGCATAGCTGGTCTCATCCTTCTACATCACAAGCCCTATGGAAGCTCATTGGTTTCATTCCACATATTCAATGAGATGTTTATCTTCCAGCATCAACAACCAGTAACACGATCAAACAGCACAGTGCATGGGGTAAATATTAGATTCGCAAGGAGTTTTTAGTACCATTTTTCAATGCGTTCCATTTCCCTAACACTCCAAATACAAATAATATAAACCTTATGCATACTTTACAGTTCTGTATGATGGTTCCCTCTTGATTGCTCCCCATCATTGTATCTGGCAGGGCGTTTGATCTTCCTAAGGGTAGTTGATATTTATTATTTAGGCATGTGCTAGTTACCATACCAAACAAGCAAAAACAATCATGTTTAATTTTTACTAGAGCTATAGAAAGTAGATATCATTCACAATTGAGCCTTAGCAGCGTAGTAACTTTTGGAATGTTGCACAGGTAATAGCAAGTAGCAGTGAGAGTTAGACTCCAATTTCTGGGTCTAGATTCTTTGCTAGTAGATAATAAACAATACTGCCTCTCAAGTATATCCTGACATAACTCTTATGTTTATTTTTATAGCTCTCACTCATGAGGTCATGGTACAGTAGCCCCTTCCCATGTCTATTTTATATTTAATAGAAAATCAGGTAATACCTTTAGTGGGACAGGAGGGAGTTTTAGCTTAAAGCATCCTCACAGAAACCTATGAAGAGATTGGTCTTATTAAAGCAAAGTTCAGTACCTTTTGTCTTGTCTTTTAGGTTGACAGTTGAATAATTTTGGTAAAAGTCAACATAAGAAAAGCATTTGGTATATATCGAATGCTGTAGTTCAGCTTTTTTTTTTTTTTTTTGCAGCACCGGGGATTGAACTCACAACCTCGCACCTGCCAGGGCAGGTGCTTACGCCACTAAGCTAAACTCCCAGTCCTGGTTTTTTGAGGCAGGGTCATACTATATAGCCCAAGCTGGCCTCGAACTCACAACGCTCCTCCTACCTCAGCCTCCCGAGTGCTGGGATTAAAGGCGTGCGCCACCACGCCTGGCTTGTATTTCAATTTTTTAACCAGTGGTTTATGCATCTTACTTTCTCAATAATAAAATAATTAAATGCACTAAGATTGCTTGTAAGGGGTTAGGAGTCCCACAGCCTGCAACCCCTGGGTGATAACAATAGAAACTCTTTTAAGTCTTCAAAGAATATCAGAAGGTCGTCAGAACTTATAAAATGACATGAGACAAACACTACTTCCTCAATGAAGTTAAATTCAAGCCAACATGCAATCATTTGTCATATGCTCAAATTAACTCTATATCAAAAAATTGTGCAGTTGTGTTTTCCTCTTAAAGCATGTCTGAAGTAAGATTAAGTTTACGTAAATTAATTTATCCAGCATTTTGTTTATTGTGCACTCAACGAAGTATTTTATTAGAAAGTATGCTCTGAACTTTTGCCCTAAGAAATTCTTCCTCCTTTCCTTGTTTCTTTCTTTTTTATTCCCCCTCCTTTCTATTTCTTTATTTTCTTTTATTCAAGCATCAAGGTTTTTTTTTTTTTTCACCTTGCACATAGTTTTCACTTGCAGCAAACTTTGCACGTAGGTTTTAAATGTTGAAACAGTAGCCCTGAGGTCCAAACAGGAGCCCTCTGCAGCGAGGAGCCCACTTGCCATGAAGACCCCCAGGCATGTCAGAAATGAATCAACTTCCATAGAAACCAACATAGACTCTGTTTTATTCTGTTATGGCACCTTCCATTGCAGTGCACAGCTGTATAGTATCTCAGTGTATGCGTTCATGAAATTTCTGAAGTACACGCTAGCAAATTCAATAGCATTTAAAAAATCATAAATGAGCATTTTTCCTCAGGAATGTGAGAATAATAGATCAGGTAATTTATCAACTAAACTTAATGAGATGATAACAGTGATATTAAAGAGATAAGCAGAAAGTGAGATCAATAAATTATTGTAAAAGTGTTTGATATAGTCAGTTTATTATTTTAAAAATAAACTTAGATTAGAACTTTTACTCTTGAAAAGTGAAAGCCATCAAGAACCTATAATTAACATCATGTTTATTCAGGTAAGAACAAAACAAGAACGATCATTGTTGCTGCTTTTATTATGAAGTTGTTTCTATTGATTATCAAAATGGAGAAACTGGCCAGTTGAATAAGGCCAAAAAAATAGAAGTGTAAGTATTAGAGAGGAATATACTGTGCTTTTCTTATGTGTAGAAAGTTGATGGGACATCTATAGGCAAGCTATTAGAACTAAAAGTGTTTTCAGCAAATTTATTTTATAGAAGGTAAACATAAAAACTTAATTAACCTTTCTCTATCATAGTAATTAATAATTAAAATGCAGAGTAGAAAAATTGCCACAGCAATAGCTAAATATAAGGCAGTTAAGAGTAAAGTAACAAAAATATTGGTATAAAATAGACCTCTAGACCTATGGAACAGAATTAACTTCAGTAGTTATCCCACCCAGTGTAAAAAACTGGCATATGACCAGATCAGTATGGCAAATCAGTGGTTACTGAACAAACTACTAGTCAGTAAGTAGTGCTGGGATAATTAGTTATTAATATGGAAAAAACAAAATAGACTTAAGCTTTACATCAAACATGAAAATAAATTAAGAAAAGGTATGTTACATTTCAAATGGAAAATGAAAAAAGTTCAAAAATTTGAGAAGACAAGGGTGATTAGCTTATGACCTGTGAGAAAGATTTCTTTAAAAGTGCCAGAAAGAAGCACAGATCATGAAAAAATTGATGAATCTGATTACAACTAATATTTAAAACTTACATTCAAGAAGAGACATGTTAGACTGAGAGAAATAGTAGCAATTCCTGCGATAGATCATAAATTGTACAATGGACTCCTACAAGTCAATGAGAAAAAACAAAAAACCCAAATGTGCATGAGTAAATGGCAGATGCTGAAACTAAAGTGGATAGCAAACATTAAAAGCATATAGAGCCACACTAATAATCTTGAGACTGTAAATGCAAATGACATTGAGATATTACTTCAAACCACCAGAGTAGTAGAAATTAATAACTGATGATATTTAAGTGTTGGCAGAGAGGTGAATTAAGTAACTCAGATCCTAAAGGAGTGCGAATTGAGCTAACTCTTTTGGAAGGCAATTTAGTATTGAAGCTGCTTGTGACCTTTGGTCTAGCAAGTACCTATGTAAGGTAAATGCTTTAGAGAAAGTCTCAAAGGAGCTCTCATGTTGACAGTTACAAGAATGCATACTGTAATGTTTTAGAAAATAGGAAATAATCGAAACTGTGAGTATATAAATTGTGGCATCTCTGTAAAATAAAATACGATCCAACAGGGGAACAGTTATGTGTAAATTGGTGAAACTTAAAGCCATAATCTTAAATGAAAAAAGGAAATTGCAGGACAGTATGTACACAATAACATTTGTATAAAGTTTGTAAACATGCACAATAATTCAAAATATATATAGATCCGTACATGCTCAGAAACATCCCATAGACAAGATGAATGTTCCAGGAAACAGGTTATTTCTGGAAGGGAAAGAAGTGGTACTGCAACAAATATGTTTATCTGTGCCTATAATATTTCATTTCTCCAAAAAAGAATCTGAAACAAATGCATGGGCCATACACAGATATTTGTTATATTATCATTTCCACTTGTTTGAACATTTTAAATATTTCAAAATTAAATGAAGAGCCACCCCACATCACTGGGATGTGAATTCTGAATGTTCCCCTGGGTGTATTTTCCAGGTTCTTACGTTCTCTGCTCCCAGTGGGGCTGAAATTTATGACTCAGCAAAATGACTTATGACTACAGAGCATAAATATTCAGACTATTTGTGAAAGCGTCATAATTGTGAATGTTTAAATGCGGAAATATCAAGTACTAGCTACAAACACTTAAAACCAAGTGGGAACTGAAAAATTGAAAATGAAAACAAAAGAAAACAATCTGTTTGCTGCAGCATTCAGAACAATGTTGAATCTCATCTTCCCTGCTGAAATCCGACCAGAGATTGGCCTTTGCATTCTTGAAGGATTACCTGCCTATAGGAGCAACAGTTAGCAGAAAAGACCAGGCTAGGTTAATAGAAAACAAAACACAACAGAGTCTGCTCACATGGAAAGAAAAGAGTACTCCTCAGAATGGCTGTACAGTCTTTGGTTCCCTAAACAGGTTTTCCAGCCTTGACCTTCTGGTTTGAAAATTCTCCTTGAGCAGTTACATACAGCTTTGCAAATGTTAGAGTGACATTTGGACTTGGCTTGTGTGATGGGCTTGTCTGCTAGTGTGGGTTTCCCCAGGGGCCCACCAAGCGCCAGCTAGTCAGTATTAGCCTTGCCAGCCTCCCTCCCAGAGCTGGCAATAACATTTACCAGCTACAGTTTTCTCCATTTTCAAATATTTCCTCTGGCCCACGTGACAGTGATCGTTCAGCTCCCCTATAGACTGCGGCCTAGAGAGAGTGATTTAGTGAGAGGAGGGCCTTCCTTTAAGAACTTTTAACATTTACCTTTTATTAAAGATTTTACTTGTTTTTTAATCAGTCTTACCCCCTCGGATTTGGATATGTTTGAGTAAAATCAATTATTAAAATCTCATACCTGGGGGTAGGAGCACACACCGTTGGCTGTGCTCATGTCAGGGGAACCGAAAAGATTGCCTTTCATTGGAGAAGAATTCAACCTGAGCTTTTACCAGAAGCTTCTTGAAATCCTTATGAAATCAAACTTGATCAAGGAGTGCTACTGTTATAATTATAACTGTTATTTGCAGTTTTAGAACTTTGTCATGCTTCATATGTGACAGAGACTGGGTTTGAACACCGTAAAGGTGTCAGGTATGTGGTCTCTCTCTTTTGTTGTATTTCCAGAGCCTGAGTGAATGCAAAAGTAGTGAATTTACTCCACCCAAAAGCCTAAGGAGTCACACTAATATTATCCTTATTTTATCAGTGAGGAAACCGACTCAGAGTTCGGTGTTTTTTCCATTCAGAAAGCTAGTACCTAACGTGGCAGGCCTTTGTACGCCTGAGCAGAGCCTCAGTTACACGGCTATGATATGCACTTATGGAGGTACATGTATGCTGGAAACGTAAGTACTGGAAAGTTAAAAATAAATAAGAGCAAAGCAAAGTTCTAATTAATAAATGTTGATTAGGAAAGAAGTAAATAAACATTACCTTTAGGCTGATAGCATAGTAATCAATGTCGTAGACAAAATACACTGATGGGTGCTAAAATGAGAGCGTAAGACTGAGGAGAAACAAGATTTGCTTAAGTGCAAAGTGGCTTCCCCAAGATGCACACTTATCAACTAGAAAGGAGCAGATAGTAATTGAAGAATAAAAAACCTAAGAAACACCAGCTTAATCAAATAGTCAACAAAACACCATCAGGAACAAGATATATTAATATTGCAAACCTCTTGATGCAACGCAGTGAGACACAGCGCACTTTTCATATTTTTGTCAAAAAACCCACACAATTTCATCCCAATCATGAGCAAACATCGGGTACATTGAAACGGAGGATTTCTGATAAAATAATTGTCTTTAAAATGACACAAAAGACCAGGAAAGACTGAGAAATGGTTACAGACTGGAGGAATCTAAGGAGAAATAAGTAATGCACTGGAGACAGTAAAAGAGCATTGGAGAAAAGGGGTAAAATTTGAATAAGGTTTGAAGTTTATTTAAAAATGTATCAATATATACTTGCTATTAGTAATAATCACATTATGGCAACATAAGATGTTAGCATTAGGAGAGCAAGGAATATACAACATTCTTGGTATAATATTTGCAACATTTCTGTAAATTAGACATAATAAGCTTAAAAGCTACAATCAAACCAAAACCAAAGATGAACAGAAAGAATATTCCGATGTCTACTTTGCTTCCAATGTCAAAAGAGAAGCAACCGTTTCAACTAAAACTCACACAAAAGCAGTCTTATGGACACTACCAATAATGAATGTGTTTACCAGATAGAAGGGGTGGTCAGTTTGACCTGGAAAGAGACCAACCAAATAAGCTTCAAAGAGGTAATGCTTAAAGTCTTTTGTTTATTCATCATCTTTTTGATTGAGCACCTACTATGGACCAGTCTTATAGAAGATAGCTACATAGTGGTGAACCAAAAAGAAAAGGTATACTTTTATGGGATTTAATATTCTAGAAGCAGGAGTCCAATGCACATGAATGAAAAGAAAATCAGATAATTCAAGTGCTGTGATGAAAAATCAATGAGCTGATCTGATATACTAGGCCTGGAGAGGGGGGCAACTTGACAGCATGTTTGAAGCATACCTTTCTGAGATGATAGTTAAGCTGTTTGGGGTAGGGCCTGAATGAGAAGGAAGTAAGTCAGCTATGCAAAATAAACAGGGAGCAACCATTTTACACTTTCATACCACACTGAAGAGCAGGTTGGCTGAATGCCCAAATGCAAGAACAAATTAGTTTGTTTGTGTTCTAGAAAAAAAAGGAGACCCGCATGCTGGGCTGTTGTGCAGAATGGGAGAATAGAAGAAGATGAACTCAAAAGGCGGGTTACTGGGTGGCTTTACGTCTAAAGTGGCATACTTTTGAGTAAAAGGTGGTAATAATAATTACCATAGAACATTAGAAGTGAAATGAATTATCTAGGCCAAACCTGGATAATACAATCTTTTAATGAAAGGAAATAAATCATGTTGGACCTTGTAAGTCAGTCAAGGTGTATAAATATATTCTTAGTGCATTAAGAAGACATGGGAAGGCATAACAAGGGAAGGAAGTGATCCTTCTGGCTGCCAGAAGAATATACAATTGAAAGCAAAAATGAAAGTAAGGCAACAGATTAGAAGATTAGGAGACGATCTTAGAAGTCATGTTGGAAGACAGAGAATAGGGGTTGGATAATTGATTCTATTTTGAAGGTAAAGTCAATGAGCCTTGCTTATTCTTAACAGACAGGCAGAGAACGTCCATACAGGTGGTAGCCTGAGCAAAGCTACATTGTAAGAGCAGAGTACATTCTAAGATCCAATAGCATGTTTCATGGTGAATATGAAGAAGCACAGTGAGGGCAGCTAATCTAGCTGCAGATGTGATGGGGGCTGAACCATCTAAGATTCAGATGTCAGTACTAAGTTCTTAGAACTGTGGTGCATTTGAAAGTTCTTGACATGAAAGTGACATGATTTGGTTTTGACTCTAGTGCAAGTACAAGAGGAAAATAAAAAGATAAAATTACAAACAAAATGAAATGAAAGAGCCAGCTCTTGCCAGCTAGAAAAGTAAATAAGAAATCACAAAATTTCCAAGGTGGTAAAGTAAAGTGAGGGAATTTTTTGCTAAGAATTCTCTACCCATCCATTAGACACCCATTTATCTGTGTAGGGCTTCACAATATAATCAAGGTGCTGCATGGGGTCACTGAGTCAGAAAGGCAGCTCCCAGAGGAAGACTTCACAGATGAATTAACTTCATGAACATTGTGCCTTCTTTCTCCTGCTCTAATGCTATTCTTGGGTTTCTTTCTAAGTTTTAACAATATTTTTCTGGGTGTGACTCATGTGCAATTTTGACAAACTTGACATGGTGATAGAGCCAGATAGCTTGTACCCCGTAGGCATGTAAACTTGTCAGTTGTGGGCTGGTGATATAATTTATAATGCAACCCTGTAAAACACCTTGCTCTTTGCAGGGGAATGGAGCCCTAACAAGAGGAAATCTTTGTGGCTTAATTGTAGCTGTGCTCTCCAATGTTTCTGTGGCAGCAGCCTGACTGGGTATGGTGCAACCTAGTCACCAGTCAGACAGTTACAGTTTTGTTGTGATTGTGTTTGCCAAGCTAAGCACAATATCGGGCTTTGGTTAATATTCATTCCAGTGTCCCATGATCTTAGAGGGATGATCATAGAACTCAGCATTTAACCCAAAGGAGTCAAGACATAATTGGATACACCAAGGTCATGGCTAATCTCTTCATGAAATTGTCAGATTTTTGACTCTCCTAATAAAGTTCTTGGGAAATGATGTTGATAGTAAGTTAGAGAATGGGGTTAGTTCAGATATGTTATCCTAATATCTATAGTCAAATGATTATCTTTCTGCTGTTACTTGTTTCTTGTTCTTTTTCTCCGCAGTGTAGTATAATAGCTATTTGCATTCTTATTATTAGGCCAATAAGGTGACTTTTGTTCAGCCATTACCCTAGATAATCATGCCTAAAGGTAAAGCTGCAGAACACCAGTAATTTTTATACTATTGCTAGATCCTCAGAGTCTAGAAGAGAGCCTCAAGCACACAGTATATGCTCAGAACTGTGCATTGAATAAATAAGTTCAAATACTGACATAGAAAATCTACTCTAATGATTAGAAACTATACTACAATTGATGCAGTTTCCCAGGAAAGCATATTTTCTTGGTATTAGCCAGGGGGTTGATGAACTGATGTGTTAGCCTGAAACATAGCAAAGAATTCAACATTCTGAGAACTGTAAAACTACGAGGATAGCAGTTCCATGGTCATTCTGTGTGAGTTTTGGGTAATGTCTGGCAACGTCAGTATTGTTTTGTATTTCTATTTCATAGCTTTGTCTAGGAAATGTTGAGAATGACATGCCTGTAGCATGCCTGTGTGTGCCAGCAGTGTTCTAACCCAGGAGATGCCATAAATTTTTAAGTATTACATTATGTGTAAACCTACTGAGTCATCTGTTTCAAAGTACTGTGGATTTTTCACGGTGGAAGCAGGATCTCTGGGGTTGAGTGTAGTCTCTTCCATGATCATGAAAGTAGATTGTACAAAATGGGTGGGGCCTAGGGCAGGCAAACATTTTCATAGCTCCATTAAACAGAAGAATACAAAACTTTTCCGTATTACCTTAGTTTCTTTGGCTCTGAAATCAAAGGTTTAGAGGAAAATAAATTTTAAATTTCTGTGCAGTTCAGAGCAAGTAATCTGGTAAGTTTTACATTTTTTTGTGATGAATTGACTAGACTGATTTCCTGAACATAATCTGCCTGTGATAGCTATGAGCCGTTTTTTTTGTTTTGTTTTGTTTTGTTTTGTTTTTGTTTTTGTTTTTGTTTTTGTTTTTGTTTTTGCGGTGCAGGGGATTGAACCACAACCTCGCACTCACCAGACAGGCACTTAGGCCACTGAGCCAAACTCCCAGCCCTAGGTTTTGGTTCAGGATCAGGGTTGCACTACATAGCTCAGGCCAGCCTTGCGCTTGCATTGTAGCCCAAGCCGGCCTCGAACTCACAATGCATCACCTACCTCAGCCTCCGGAGTGCTGGGATTAAAGGCGTGCGCCACCATGCCCGGCTGTATGAGCTGTGTTTACCACGAAAGATAAATGTAAATGTAAAAGACCTCACTCAAGAACTGTTTGAGTGCAGGCTATATTATGACAGTGAAAATCTATTGTATTAAGAAGTTGAGAACAGAAGAAAGTAGAACACTCTACTTGATCAATATAGATTTCATAATAAAGAGGAAAACTAACTATTGTTACATTCCATTTTGTAGTTCACGGAGCTCTTTTAACCATATTTTAGTATATGAATTTTGAATGTTATTGAAAATTATGGAAAGGAAAGATCAGAGAAAGACACACCTGTGAGAGGTAAAGCTGAGGAGTTGGAGTGTGGATCTCCTAATGCGTAGGTTCTGTCTTCTGACCAGTGCTACCTATTACATTGAAATATTGTCACCACGTGGGAGCAGTGGACTATCTCTAGACCCCAGAAAACTAAAATATATCTATGTATCCATACAGATACAACATTTCCTGAGCACGCTTTGCTATTGGGTATTATTTGAATATTTGCATATTTATGCCTCAGGATTCACCTTTATGGTGGAGATCTTTACTTTGCAGCTCTGGACCCATTCTCTGATCCCTGGATCTTTTCACCCTGCTCCACTCATCTTTGCAGCCCGGAAGGTGGTTCTGACTGGGTAGCATTGACAGGGTCTCTCATCCTCTATGTATTCTTGTTGAATTTGAACAATAGGAGACTCCCATGGGAGCTGGGGAAAAATAATGAGAATGAGATCGGGGAATTTAATTTCCTGGTTCTTGACTTGTGGAAAGGCTGCCAACTGACATGCCCCCCCGATCCAAAGTCACCACGCTTGAGAGAGGCACTCATAGCACTCTTTCACTTTCTCCCTCTCTCTTCCTTTGTGTTCTGGTATTAGATTCTTTCTTTTCTTCAGCATATCTGGCAATAGTAGAGGTGTGTGCTCTTAACAACCCTACTTTATCCTTGGGAGGTTAAGTATCCTTATTATACCTTGTGGACGTTACCCTTCTAAAGTCATTATGAAATGACACAGTTTGAGTGGGCCATCTGCTTTCTATTAACAACTGCTAGACTGATTTATTGTTATTATTACATATGCTATAAATGGAGAAACTGAGGTCCAAGAAGACTCCAGAGTTCAACGACTCACAGATCCAGATATTCTTGTCTGCTTCCAGAGACAGCATACTGAATATTGATTCCAAATGGAAGGCTGACCTGTGTGTGTAGACAGCATTCCATAATACAGCTTTCTTGAACTGCCAAGGGTCTAATTCTCAGAAACACACCACTGTCATTAAAAATAGTTGTGTTGTGAAAATTTAAAACATGTTTGTAAAATAAAATAGTAGCAATAGTATTAGACAAGATTACATGTCTCTCAGCACACAATTCTGTCTTTCTTGCACTACTAGC